>PVJD01012493.1:0-39408 GCA_004026545.1 Mormoops blainvillei | reverse complement strand
AATTTTCAGACCAGATATTTAAAAGTATATGCTGTGTATGAAAAGATACACTTAAGTAAGGACACGCAAATGATTAAAGTAAATGGAAAAGGAAATGCCATGCAAAGTCTAACTCCCAAAAGCTAGTGTAATTGATAAGGCAATGTGTAAGGCAAAGAGCAGTTCTAGAGTTAAAGAGATTTCACAGTAAGAAAAGAATCAGCCCTGACCAGGGTGGCTCAGTTAGCTGGGCATTGCCCTGTAAAGTAGAAGGTCACTGGTTTGATTCTTGGTCAGGGCATATGCCTGGGTTATAGGATCAGTCCCTAGTAGGGGTGTGTTTGAAAAGCAACCAATCAATGTTTCTCCCTTACATTGATATTTCTCTCCCTCTCTTTCTCTCCCTCCCTTCCCCTCTATCTAAAAGGATAAATAAATAAAGTATATATTTTTAAATAATCAATCAACCTGTTAGAACTGTAGTAATAATATTAGAAGTATATGAGAAACATAAACAACTATTCTATTTGTTTTTCAAAAGTGTAAACAGCACATCTCACCCCACTGAGATAGAAAAACAAAGTGTAAGAATGCCATCAGCAAGACTAAGACCTATAGTCATTTGTAACGGTAATAATCCTAGACAATTATTTTCATCCCTTGGTAAAGGTTGGTCTTTCAGCCAGGATGGGCTAGGTTATGCTATAGAAATAAACAACCCCCACCCACCATGGTTCAAATCCAAGACAGCTTACTTCTTGCTCTGGTAAAATCTATAGCCAGTCAAGACAATTCCCCAAGACCACTGTTGGCTCAGCATTCCTGGATGCTTCCATTTTACATCAGTTCCACATTATCATGTACTTCTACAAATGCCACAGAAGGTGGAAAATGAGCTAGAGGGTCTCGCACTGGCAATTAGATGCTCCAGGTTGGAAGTGACATGTGTCAGCTCTGCCCACAGTCCATTGGCCAGAACTAGTCATTTGATCCCACTCAACTGCAAAGGGTACAAGGAAGTGTAAACTTGCTATGTGTGCAGAAGGAGAGGAGAACTAGGCATAGGTTAGGATCAGACGTGTCTACCACAGTTGGGAATGTCTGAGGTCATGAATCTTCACAAGGTCAGGGAGCATGACAATGCTCAAGAGAATGATTATGTCTTCTACACACCCCACTGCCTTATTTCAGAGATTGACGATATCTCCCTCTCTTTGTTTTAACCAAAGGAAGCACTGGCCAAGGTCCAATACAAGGACGAAGCCTCTCAAGGGTGAAGCCTTTCATCAGTGCTTGGTCAATTAGCACAGGGAGTACTACCTGAGAGAGGAAGAATCAGATGCAACAGGACCAAAACCACTCACTTGGGAGCACAGAGGTGACAAGACAGTAGCATCTGTCTTGATCATTCTGCGACTGGAATAATCTCTGATACTGTACAGGATTAGCCAGTTAGCCTAAACACTGGATTCCAGTTGTTGGAGGTGCTTGCCAACTGACCAGTTACATTGACATGATTGGATCTAGAACCCGACTGTGATAGTTTACAATGACACCATTCTGGACCTCTTTCAACTGGTAAAGATAGTGGTTTACTTGATCCTATCCTGTAGTGACTGGATGGCTCACTGCTTCCCCCGGCCAGGCTCACCCAAGATCCAAACAAGACATTTCTCTGGTGTTTGGATAGCAAATAGAGACTGAAAAACACTGTAGGCCTGTGGACTATATCTTTGGTTTGATGCACTTCAAAATGACCTTTTCTCTGTTCTTTTTTTTTCTCTTCTTTTTCTATTGATAACAAAAACAGCTTTGTAAAAATATTTTTACTTCAAAAAGGTAGCACTAAGTAGTGTACAGCACCCACCTCTAATAGAAGCCTTTGATGCAGTGCTTGAGTTTGAGTTAGGGCATCCCAGGACACTTTCAAGAGTAGCTCCATCTTTTTCAAATTTCGAAAATCTCGTTCTTTCTCTCTTTGCTTCCGGGAAAGTTCATCATGGTAGTTCTGTTTGTCAATGGCACAGTTTCGTAAATTGAGATCCAAGAGCCCTCTGCTCCACGTAAAGAGACAAAATGAAAGTGATTAGTCATCAGTTGCCCTTCATGTTTTTGAAGACAGGATGCTTAGTATATACACAGAGAACTATTCTCATGTTAGAATCAAGTTGTATATAATGCCCAAAGCAACTTTGTTTGAAAGTTGGTATCATTTAATGCCACAGCCTTATAAAACCCCAAATGGTATTAGCAGATTGGTAGAGACAGAGACTCCCAATTTCCCTGAAATTTTACTTAAAATTAGGAAGTAACACTCTCTCAGGAAACTGCATCACTAAATTGCTCCCATTTGGAAAAAACATAATTACCTCAGAAATACCATTCATTTGTAGAAAAAAAATCCCTGAACTGTAGCACTCTCCAGTGATACAATTTTCTGGAGGCATATTTCAGGGACTTAGAAAATATAACAGATTGTGTCCTTAAGATTTGGTCACAGAAAATTGAGGAAAATAATGAGTAAAGGGTGGAAAAAATACTTCCAAAGGCTTTATTTAATATATGTTTTATTAATAGTAAAAATTGATATAAAATTTTATAAAAATGTTTACTGAAAAATTCTATAAGAAAACAAATCTGTTTGAGATTATGTTTTAAATCCTCATATATAGGTCTGGCAGAAGTAAGCCTTGCTTGAGTGTGGTTGGTAGGGTAATAATATGGGTGTAATAATTTATAGCTTTAATTTGAACATTTCACCTAAAATGTCATATGGTGTGCTTGAGTGTGATATTGTTATGTTACAGAAATGCATGCTTATGATTTTGTAGTAAAAGATTTTGTAATAAAAAGGAGCATTATTTATACCAGACCCTGCATAAACTGAAAAAAAATTAGATGACAGACAAACATATAACTAACTTTTCAGTTAGCAAAGTTGCTTCATTCTCTCTGGTTAATTCCAGTAGCTTGACCAATTGGTTATATTCTCGTTCTTTAACTTCAAGTAAGGCTCGTTTGCCTTCAATTTCCTTTATTACATCCTCCTTCTCTTCCATTATAGCATTAATTTTGGTTTCAACTTTCTTTAGGGAGTCATTTAGTTCTTTGAGTTCACAATCCAAGACAACTTTTTTCTTTTCCATTTCTCTGTAAGGGATACATACATACATACATACATACATATACATGGGTGTAGCTACAGGTACATACATATGTATACACGCACACACACACACACACACACACACACACACACACACACACACATTTGCCTTATTTTGAGCCCATGCTGTCTTTACCTATTTTTATTTCCTCACCAGGCAACGGAAGAGCTAGTTGTAAATTCAGTGATCTCAGAAGCGAGGTGAAGACCGCAGATGAATGGGACAGGGAGGGTATCTCCTCTGAGTGCCACTGAGGTCAGGGATTTTCCAGCCTACCCCTTCTCCCCTGATCCTGGGATTATACTCTCACTCTGACCAGCCTCCCAGAACTTACCTGAGTTTCTGAACTTCAGTGCTGGGGGGTTTTAGAACCACTACTAGTGCCTACTTTTTTCACCCTTCTTTGGAGATCAGTTACCAGAGCAATCATATTATTTCTCCATAATTTTTGTGTCTTCACTTATCTTTATCATTTTTAGTTCCTCTAAACCTTGAGGATTTCCTCAGTGATTTCTGCCTCCAGATCTACCCCGAGTGCTGAGTGTGTGTGTTGGTGTGGGGGGTGTTTGGGCAGGGGTTGGGAGTTACACTTGTGAATAGTTGGCAAAGAACTCCTGTCATTTGGGCTTTAGGTTCCTGGCTGACTGACATACTTCTAAACCATGAAGTTCCACACAGTTCAAATAATTTACCCCTTGAACACCTCTGTTAAAGCCAATTGGACTTCTCCATAAAGATACGATTTATAAATAGGAAAGAGAATATTGTCCCAAAATTAAGACATGAATGTTATAAAAGATAGTAATATGCTGAGCTTCTTTCTTTTAACAAAGTTGATATATACAACCTATACAGGAACAAATGCAAATATTTCTAAAATTACAACTGTAATCTGACATGTTCAGTGGTTAATATTATTGCTTTAGGGTGCACACATAACTTGGGGGAAGAATAGGCTGAGAGGGATTAAAAATAAAAATATTAAATCATACACTTTTTTGCGTGTTGTTTTTTCTATCTCTTTTCCAATTTGTACAGGAGCGGATTGATGGTGAACCACTTCATCCTAGTAAAGAAATGGAACCATGTTAAATTATGTAGCCTTGGGCCAGAAGCAGTTAAGATAACCAAATTAAACAGGAGAGGGGGAAAAAACTACTATATGTAGAACTCTCTCTGTTCTGTTCTATGCAGGGTGCTTTACTTATTCTGTTTAATACTCACAGTGCCCCAGTAAGAACTTATGGTTGCTACCATTTCAAAGAGGAGGTAACTGAGTCAAAGAAATATAGTTGGTGGTTGGCCCAGATTCCCTTTATGGAGGTACAGCCGTCCATCAGAGGTTGCAGGACTCAGCCTCTAACAGTTCATGCTTGTTCTCTCTTCAAGAGCTGAGCGGAGCTGACGTGTTGGGGAACAGGGGATGGAAGGAGGTGGCAAACAGGATGTGAAATCTCTAACTGATGTAGCGATATAACAGCTCATGCCCCCTGCTTCTACGTGAAACAATCTCTGAAGTGCAATTCATGGTGGAGTTCCCCATGGGACCAGGTTGATACTAAGTTTCTCCTGAAACCATATTTTGGCCCAGTTTCTTCCCCAGCTCTATCCTGCTTCCCTCACTCCCTTATCAGATTCTCCTTAGAGCCCTCCCTCCATGAATGCTTGCTCTAAGCTCTGCTCCTAGGGAACCCTGCCGAAGACTCATGCTCAGAGAACCTAAATAAGTTTCCCAAGGTCACATAGCCAGTAAGTGTCAGTGCCAAGATCAGAAGCTAACTTTGTCTAACTCCACTTTCCACTATGCTCTGTGGGTTCATAGGAGGTTCAGTTTTAGCCTCAAGAATCTCACGTACATGGCATGGGTTATGGAAGGTCCCTCCCTGCCTGAGGATCACAGTGGACTTTGGGGCCTGGGGTAAATCACGCATGGAGGTTGCACACATTACTGCAGTGTGTGCATTTCTCCCTGGGATCTTGCTCAGTCCTGGGGCAGATCCAAGTTTCATGAGGCTGAAATATGCACAGTTTTTTTGAGGGGGAATCTTTAAGAAAAAGAGTGGAAAATGACAAATGCTGAATTAGGTACAGGATTTTGGAAGAGGTTCATACAAGTGAGGGGCCTGAAGCTTTAGCTTCATTGGGTTCCTAATAAACTCATCACTGCTCAGTTCCCAAGTTCCAGGTAGCAGCTGAGTACATCTTGGCCAACCGCTCTGGGACTCATAAGGAAAAGGAGGTCAAAGTGCATCATAATTGTCCTATAGGCCAAAGAGTGTCAGATGTTATTTTAAAAATAACTCTAGATTATTTAAATTTTTTGAGAGTTATTACACATTTTTTAAAATAAAAGGAACTTAAAATATCTCCTAAAACATAAATACAGGCCCCGTATCACTTGCATGGTGAGAGGGAAGTAGAGTGGAATCAAACACACAAGGATAAGGTGATAAAAATACACATAAGAGGTTAGGAAATTTGGTTCCTGTTCGAGGAAGAGATTATGTTTGTAACACTTATTTCTAACATTGAAAAATGTTTGGTGGAGTCTAGTGAGGCCTTTCCCTGGGTTAGGCCTCTATATTACAAAGATATTACTGAACACTCTACAGATGTATGTGAATTTCCGGAGTCTGGCTTAGTTTGATTGGCTCACTTGCAATGTTGAACATTTTAGTTTGTGTGATGATGCTCCTCTTGGTCAAACCTACGCAGTCAAACTTGATACTGAATTTTTATGTTGGTGCAGGCACAGCGTCTGAATATTAATGAACTGTAGGTAGCACACCTTTAGGTTGACCTGACATTCCAACAATTCTTCCTGTTCCTTCTGCTCTTTTAGTAATTGCTTCTGCTTAGATGTTAAATCTTCCCGTAAATTTTTAATTTCTAATTTCTTCTGCATTATTTCTTTACGTAACTCTTCAGTGCTTTCTTTCAATATTCTCATCTTCTTCTCCATTTCCTTTAAAAGTTGTGAAAATGGCAGGTTAGTTAGAGGCTGAGCAAATATTTGACTACCTACATATCAAACTAAAAACAATTTTACTCACCACTTTGATTATATTTGTCTTGAGCTTCATGAATGATTTCTTACCAAGTTAAATTCAATGTATGATTTCTGACATTTTCAATAGAGGCATGACAATTGTACTGCATATATTAAACATTTTACATTAGATTCATGCTCTTTATTTTTTTTACTAATGCTCTTTTCTATCCTCCTGTATTTTAAGAGTTTCCTTTTTCTTTTAAATTAAAAAAATTATTTATTGATTTTAGAGATAGAAAGAGAGAGGAAATAGGGGTGAAAGCCAGGGAGAGAGAGAAATATTAATTTGTTCTTCCACTTACTTATGCCTGCCTTCATTGATTGATCCTTGTATGTGCCCTGACTGGGGATCGAACCTGCAGCCTTGGTGTATCAGAGACAATGCTACAACCAGCTGAGCTACCTGGCCAGGGCTACATATTTCCTTCTGAGTTTTTATTTTATACTAAAAATTATTAGTGAAAATTTCCAGGTTATTTTCTAGTAGCTTGGTGATTTGACAAAATTGGATCCAAATAATCTTTGAATGCCTGGCTTCTGGTTAACCTGAGTCCCTCGTGAGCTTAGGGAGTTTGTATTTGGGATTCAGAAACCCTTACGCTCCTAATCTCCCACTTTCTTAATTGATATTACTTCTCTCATCTCATGCACATTCTCCCCAAACACCCTCCACCCCACACTCATAACACATCTTCGTTTCCCACTACTGATTATTTGGGGAGTACTCGACTTATGGAAGGGCAGCCTTCTTACAAAGTCTGCTGATATTACTAAACCGAGCGGATGGATCCATTTAGCCTGTTTTGGGTTTTCTGCGTATCTCCCTCCTCCACTGCTGCTGGTAGAGGGTGCAATTAGTGATTCTGTAATCTGCAACTGAAATTCAAAATGCTTTTCCCCATAAAACCTGTGTTGTAAATGGTGGTTAGGTGTCCTTATATAATAGTATACATTATATATATACTTTATAACTGAATATATACATATATAGTATATATTCATATATATACATAAATATAAAATAGTATTTTTCTCTGTGCTAAATGTGTTTTTGTGTCTTGGAATTAAAATACCAACAATATGCTTTTGAAATACAACCATTTAGAAGATGAAAGGAACACAAAATGTGATGATCTTTCTATTTATTCTATATGATACATTGCAAAAATTAGACACAAATTCTTTTTATTCCTGTAAGTCTTTGTCATTCTTCCCAATAAGAGCTAGGGCCTATTTCCCTACCCCTTGATTTTAGACTTGACTGTGTGACTTGCTTTGACCAATAAAATATCCCAAAAATGATTTAAGCAGAGGCTTGAAAAGTGCTTGCATGTTGGGATTTCCCCCCTCTTGAGTCTGTCTCTTTCTTGAGGCTGGAAATCCTCCCACCATCATGTGACTAACTAGTGACATGTGACCTAAGACCAACAAACCTGCCAACTCGCCTACATAAGACTGAAGCCATCCTAGACCATCCAGCCCCAATTGATCCAACTTAGACCAGAAGAATTCAGAACTGTGAAAAATAAGAAATGGTTGTTGTTTTAAGCCACTAAGTTTTGGGGTGTTTTATTATCAGGAATAGATAAGTGAAACACCTTCTTTACAAAAATTTCTTGTTATAAGATGTTCAGGAAACTATGAGGGTAATAACTATAGCAAAAATAATGTTTTAAAATGCCAACCACAAAATCCTTTTCTTTTCTTCTGGAAACAAAGCAAATATCATCCAACTGAACAAGGCCTAAATTAGGTAGCAAAGAGCTAAAGCCTGTAAATAGACACCACCTATGTTTACTCCAGAAGTTATACAGATACTCCTTTTAGCATTGACCGGAATTAAGACTTTTGGATCTTTCGACTGTTTCAGGGTATGGTTGTTGTGACAAATTACTATTTCTCAAACGGTGTGTCTGAGTCCAGCTGTATTTAACAAACTGTAGGCCATCTATATAAGACTTACTCCTGGCTTAGGGATCTTCTCAGATTCCTTTATTATGAGGCTTTTTTCTTCCATTAAACTGCAAAAGAAATTAAGAAGGAGGTTTGACAAAGTACAAAAGAGTTAGCTACCTCTGCTGTAATGACCTTCTCGTCTCTTCTCCCCCTGTACTTCCCATGCTTGTGTGCCAGGCCCAGTGTTGGCTCTGTATGACGGCTTCAGTGACTCCCACAGCCTGTTTAGGTGCTTCCTTCCAGTCCTCCCACAACACTGTGTACACACACCCATTAAAGCAGTTACCTCATCACATAAAACTACTCCGGAGCATGACCTTCCCCTCAGACTGGTTCCTTCAGGACCGGCTCCGGGCCTTTTCTGCTTTATATTATTTGCAATGAACTAATATCTTCCTGGATTACTGCAGCAGCTTTCACTGATTCCTTCAAATAAACAGATCCTACCAGCCAGTTGGTCTGGAAACATGGAGCTAAAGGTGCATGCACACCAGGTTTTATTTGTGTGAAATTTTATTTGTAATAATGTAAATTAAGTATAGTGTGATAAGTATCTGCCACGCGGAATTTAATATAGGTTAGTTGTCTTGGCCACAAGCTACCGCTGAATTTTTCAGAGCTTTGAACATTTAAACCTTTGCTTTTAGAGCTTGCAATTGATTTTACTTCCAAGCTATCGATCCTACACCTCACCCATCCTGCCACGAGGGGGCGGTAGTGTGCTGCCATCTTTTGGTTGCAAAGGAAACCTTGATGTCCTTGAGTTTCAAAATGGTGACAAGAAGCCCTCCCACAAGTCAAGGCTTAATAATTTTTTCTTTAAATAAATATGAAATAATTTTTCTTTAAACAAACATAAAATGACTAATTCTTTAGGGCAGTTTTAACTAATTATATTTCTGTTGTTCAATTTTCTCTTTTTTTTAAATTAAGAAACACTGACTTTTTTCCTTTAAAAAATGTATGACTTTATAGAGAAATACGGTTGACCCTTGAACAGAAAGAGTTTGAACTGCACAGGTCCACTGATACACAGATTTTTTCAATAAATACTGCAAATTATTTTTCTCTTCCTTATGATTTTCTTAATAACGCTTTCTTTTCTCCAGCTTACTTTAGCATAAGAATTTAGTCTATAATATAATATATACATATATTTAAAATGTGCAACACTTGTGTTCATTGACTGTTTATGTTATTTATTGGTAAGGTTTCTGGTCTATCGTAGGTTATTAGTAATTAAGTTTTGGGGGAGTCAAAAGTTAATGCATGGTTTTAACTGTGTGGGGGTCTGTGGCCCTAGCCTCCCACCACATCATTCAAGGGTCAACTTTATACCATTCATAATCCCACACCTTCACACCAGTTGATCATTTATATTTTTTAAACATCTTTAAAAATATATATATTTATTTATTTATTTATTTTTAGAGAGAAGGGAAGGGAGGGAGAAAGAGAGGGAGAGAAACATCAGTGTGTGGTTGCCTCTTGTGCACCCACTACCATGGACCTGGCCCACAACCCAGGCATGTGTCCTGACTGGGAATTGAACCAGAGGCCCTTTGATTCTCAGGCCAGCACTCAATCCACTGAGCCACACCAGCCATGACAATTTTTTAACATCTTTAATATTACTTTCATATCTTTCTGGTAAATCTAATAGATCTAATAAAGATATAATATTTAGATCTTTCATATCTAAATATTAAAGATGCTTAATGTCTTAATACTATAATATTTTAATTAATATATTCATATTATTGTCCTTTCAGTACCTTTTAATAAAATTATATTAAAACTGTATAAGTGATCAAATCCATTTTTGTCCAACATGTAATTAAAATATTTTCCCAATTGTATGACAGAGTTCATAACTGATAACTAAATAGCTAGTTTCAAAGTTTTCTAGTGGGTAGAGATATCATACATAATAAAATAATCCTAGATATTACCTACCTTTTACTGAAACAATTATATGCCAGATACATGTATCATTTCTAAACTTCATGCCCAGGGTGGTGTGGCTCAGTTGGTTTGGCATTGTCTTGCAAAGTGAAAGGTTACTGGTTGGATTTTCGGTCAAGGTACAAGCCTGGGCTGCTGGTTTTATCCCTGGTTGGGGCAAGTATGACAGGCAACCAATTGATGTTTCCACTCTCACACTGATGTTTCTCTCCCTCTCCTTCTCCCTCCCTTCCCCCTTCTCTAAAGATAGATAGATAGATAGGTAGATAGATAGATAGATAGATAGATAGATAGATAGATAGATAGATGATAGATAGATAGACAGATAGACAGACATTTTTTAAAAACCTTCAGAACTTTTCTAAGTAAGTATTATCTTCATTGTAGAAATGAAGGAACTGAGGACTTAAGCACACAGTCCAGGCTGAACTGACATTCAAACCCATTTCTATCAGACTCCAGAGGGCTTTTCAGTATCAGGCTGTCTCTAGAACACATTATAATTATTTAAACATTCTATTATTTTTTAGAATTTAGATTGCTTTCAATTTTTCACTTTTATAAATAATGTAATAAGCATCTTTATGCATAATGCCTTTTTTCTCCTTTTGGATTCTCGTTTTTGTATAACATTATGGGGATTAACAAATTTTTTTTTGTGTGCCTCGATATATTTTAACTCTTAACCTTTTAAACTGACATTAAAATTGAAATCTGTCTGATATTTTCAGCTTTCCTCACTAAGGGGTGCTTAATGTCAAAGCTCCTCAGGACTCATTTCTTTTTTGCACAAAGAGAGTTCTAACTAAAACCACATTACCAAAGGTTTTTGGATTTAAGGACTAGCGGGTTAACAGAATAATGCAAGAGGCATGGTTCACCCTCTGGAGTAACACCAGCCTGATGGGTAGAAGTTGCAAGAAGGGAGTTTTCTACACCAAGGCGAGCAATAACCAGCTAAGAGTCAGGCTGTCCCAGGCTGGCATGGCTGCTGTGGGAGGTGATCCTGTCACTGGATCTGTTGAAGCATAGACTGAGTGGTCACCAGAGAAGACGGAGGGGATTGTTACATGTCATCAGTCTGAGAACCACTTTTGGGACCAACCGTTCTCAAACTCTGACGTGAATGAGAGCCACATAGGAAGCTTGTGAAAAATTCGGATGCCACCACTTTAGGTGGGAAGGCTCAGAAAGAAATCAGAATCATTAGGGTTAGATCTGCCTTTTAAACAAGTGTCTTAGGTACTTCTCTTTTGGTTATGAGGACTACACTGCAAAACCTGTTCTGTTGTTGGTTGTCACAGGGCAGACAGGAGAAATTTTTTTTGAGTTCAGGTGGTAAAATCTGTCCCAGCTGAGTTTTTCCTTACTGCTAATCCTGATGACCTGTATGCCCCTCTGTCATAGTCTAACTTTCTGCAACTCCAAATGCATTGCTAAAATAATTCCTGTTGCCATCTTAGTGGCTCTGTTTTTGGTCCCAACTTTGCTGTCACTACTGGACCAAGGATAGAAAATAATTACTACACTCTGGGTGAGCACCAAGAAGGGTGCCAGGGACAAGCTAGGGGAGAGTAAATAGTCGCTAAGGTTGGGACCGCGTTGGGACAGTCTTGCACACATGCAGCACAAGTGTCCCCACTCTCCACATCTACTCTTGGCAGGGCCTTGTTTCACCAGCTGCTTGACACTTGCCAGAATGCATCAGATTTAGCATGAAAGACTCAATTTATTTGCTTTCCAAATCTTAGGAATTACTAGAAAACAGAGAATTAAAAAAAAAAAAAGGTAAAGTGAAGGCAAGGAAAAGATTGAAAAAAAAAAAAGGAAAACCTTTTCAGGGAAATCTCCTAGAAATATAATGGCTTCTACTTTGTTTTAAAAATAAATTATAGGGGCTCCGAGGCTGAGGAAAAAGACTGCAAGGTGGCTGCGGCTGTGGCCGGAGAGGGTAAACCAGCAGTGGAAGAGAAAATACTATAAACTGGCTGACAGGTGATAAAGATGATGTCTTATTTTTGTGACAAGCATCTGTAGGATTTGTAATAGAAATGAGGGCTAAAGATTTGAGGAATTTTTCACTTTTAAAAATAGTTGAAGTTTTGAGAAGGAAGATGACATTCACTTTTGATAGCTCTGAATGTATCAAAAGGGTAACTTCAATGTTCATGTCATTTTCTCCCTTGGTCTTATGTGTTGGTAACATTAATTCAGCTTTAGTGATTACAAAGCATTTTTTTTTCTTTTTTGGCTCTTCTCACCTAAGTTGTATAAATTCATATGTAGGATGCCTGGCTGTGGTAATATTGATCACTCAGTAAACATGCTTCCTATGAACAGGAAAGCGAAAGAATCCTGTTCTAATAGTGCACTTCTCGAACTGTGTTTGAGTATGCCATTGATCTGCAAACATGTTCACTCAGTCTGCCTTGTGCAAGCATGTTTTCTGCTATCTTTGTGCAAAGGGAGCATTGTGGCTTCTGTCGAGAAGAAGTTCCTGAGGATTTCCTTGACAAACCAACTTCGTTGTCACCAGAAGAACACAAGGCAGCAAATAGGAGCTGGTAAATATGCATGATGTTATGAAGGAAGAAATGGGTGGTGGCAGTATAATGAACACACTAGTAGAGAGCCGCAAGATGCTTTTTCCAAAGGTAAAAAGAGCACTGGAATGTTAATAGCCAAATTTCTGTATGTGACTAATCTTGAAAATATGGTTCAATATAGATGAAATGCACATGGACATCGCAGGAAGATTAAGTGGGACATAATAGATATACCGAAGAAGGGAGTAGCTGGACTTAGGCTGGACTATGTTGCTAATACCGTAAACTTAGCAAGAGAGAGCTCTGCTGATGGAGGGGACAGTGTATCAGCACCGAGTGGAGCTTCTCTCTGGCCTCTGCTGTCTTCTTCTGTAAGGGCCCTGAGTCAGTAGATGGTCAGTTAGCAATACCATTCACTGAAGCAAGCACTTTTCTGGAAGACTCTTTTGCTCATTTAGAACTCAGTGGAGACAGCCTGGCTGAAAGAAGTCATGGGGGGAAGGAGAAGAAGATGGTGAATTACCATCCTCAGGCAGGGTACCAGCACTAGACACCTCCATTGAAGAAACAGCCAGTAGCGATAGTGAGGATGTGTCAGCGCTTGGTGCACAGCCCTCCTTGATCCAACAGAGACTTACAGTGCCTGACGCAAACCAGACAGTATCTGACTGATCGGATCTATGAGGAACTGATGGATTGCTAGCAGGGGGTGGAATAGTGAATACCACTGTCAGGTTCAGGGGACCTGACGAACAGTGCACAGTAGCCGAAGTTTAAATGAAAAAAATCTTTAGTTCCATGCTCAATGTTAAAATGGTTATCTGTAAATTTTTGCCCATATAACATTATATTCATCCCTAGCAGTACATTTTTTGGGAGTTGGGGTGGGAAGGGGTGTAGGATGGATAGACCTATAATTAAATGTCTAACATGTCTTTGTTGAGAAATTTATTTAATATAAGGAACGTGGGTGTTAATAGTTGAGAGTTGTTTAGTAATAACCCAGTTTTCTTGAGGTTGGTTTATTTTATAGTATTAAAAATTTCTTCAATTTTTTTGGCCAGCACGTGTGTATTATCTGGGCATTAATGGCCCCATCTAACTCTTATATTTTGGCTTAGTTTTCTGCATGGATTGACACAGAACTATTACTAAAATCTGGCACCTTTGGGATGCCTGGTATCAGTTTTAACAGGAAGATTAATGTGAGAATACATGTGAATTAGGAAGGTTAAAATAGACAAAAGCTATTTAGTTGTAAAGTTACTGAAATGGAAATGTAGGGAAAACATCTAATAACATGTTTCATAATCTTGTCTGTGATATATTTTATGGTGTCCCATGGGCTTTGCTGTCTAGTCCTTGTAGTTTGAAGTTTCTCTTGATCCATAGTTTTCTTTTTGATTACAAGATCTATAATTTAATAAATACTAGAGTTTATTAAAAATAAATAAATTATAAACAGCATTTATTTACTTCATTATTTATTTATAATGAATTTATTTAACTTATTTAAGCAGGTTACATATTCTTTTTTGAACTGCATGTTTATCAAGAGGTCATCAATAAATATTAATCTCCAAACCAAAACTACATATTATAACATATTTAATTATTAACTGACCACATAATTATACCTACCATTAGTATTTATTAAAGAATTTATATTATGTGAAAACATGAGAAAGTCAACCAAATTATAGAGTAAAGTCCTTTCTCTATAGTATGCTTGAACAATATATTATTCTTAGTTGTTGCCAGTGATTCAGAAGTTCCTACAGATGTTGGAGTGGAGGAGTGCTAGTTATTTGGGTTTCTATTATTTAGACCCTGAATAAAATGAGTCCTAGTGGTGCTGACATGAAAAATATCATCTGTATATTTGGACAAATAGTCTCCGACTGGCTTAGTTTCTTTATTTTTACGTGGGGATGGAAATATCTACATTTTTTCCTGGGAAAAGAGTATTGGGGGAATTTGTTTCAGTATCATGTAATACTAAATATATTAAGTCAATGAAATACACAGCCTATTATTTTTTTCCTGATTTTTTTTGGTATCACTATTATTTTATGCAAATACATTTCTTGCTTCTTCGGCTGTTAATATTTGAGAATGCAAAGGAGCCTGCTCAAGCTCAAGTGTCATACATTAAAAATCCAAAAAGAATACACACTAAACATTTTTGCAAATCTGCATTTCGAATGTTCTTGTTCACTGTTGGTCAGTATTCACAGTCCCCTCCCTATCCCAAGTAACTCAATAAACAATTTGCCAGTCTATACCTAAAAGGCAAGGGTTCTGGTTTTTCCCCCACCCTTCTTGGCAGGAATACTTGGAAATTTTAAACAACTTAAATATCAACTGACTTATGCTCTTCTTACCCTTTCATGGAAATGTCAAGCATTCATATTTTCAATACTAATGAACAACCACCAATTGTTTTAATTTCATTATTTTCTCAGCTGAAAGAGTGCTTACAGAGCACAGAAATAGCTAGGCTTTCTTTTTATAGATCTCACTGGTGAGTCTCAAACAAGTTAACTGAAAGACAAAAAGAGAACTATTTTTTCTTCCTGAATGTGATTCTCCTGATTAAGCTAGCCTTCTTCATCCCCCCAGCAGAAAAAATAGGCCCCAAAGACAACATTCAAAACCCAGGACTTGCAACGTCCCCAGGAGGTCACTTAAATCATCTGCTTATCCATCAGCAGGACTGAATTACATTCCCTTAGCCAGAAATCTACCTACTCTTTTTTCTTTTTTATTGTTGTTCAATTACAGTTGTCTAAGTTTTTCTCCTATGGCTCTCCCTTACCCTGCTCCCTCCTCAGTCATTCCCCACCCTGCTGTCCATTACCATGGGTCCTTTATACATGTTTCTTGACTAGACTCTTCCCATTCTTTCCCCTGTTTCCCACCGCTGTCCCTTCTGGTCACTGTCAGTTTGTTCCTTATTTCCATGTCTCTGGTTCTATTTTGCTCATTTGTTTTGTTGATTAGGTTCCACTTATAGGTGAGATCACATGGTATCTGTCTTTCACCACCTGGCTTATTTCACTTAGCATAATATTCTCCAGTTCCATCCATGCTGTCACAAAAAGTAGGCGTTCCTTCTTTCTTTCTGCTGCATAGTATTCCATTGCATAGATGTACCACAGTTTTTTGATCTGCTCATTTATTGATGGGCTCTTAGGTTGTTTCCAGCACTTGGCTATTGTAAATAACATGGCTATGAACATTGAGGGGTGTAGGCTCTTCTGAATTGGTATTTCAGGATTCTTAGTATAATCTCAGCAGTGGGATCACTGGATCAAAAGGCAGTCTCATTTTCAGTTTTTTGAGGAAATCCCATACTGTTTTCCACAGTGGCTGCACCCGTCTGCATCCCCACCAGCAGTGTCCCAGGGTTCCCTTTTCCCCACATACTCTCCAGCACTTGTTTGTTGATTTGTTAATGATGGCAAATCATGTAATGATTAACAAATCATAAATCTGCTAATTTGTAATGATGGTGTGAAGTGGTATCTCATTGTGCTTTTAATTTGCATCTCTCTGATGGCTAGTGATGTTGAGCATCTTTTCATATGTCTATATGCCCTCTGTATGTCCTCCTTGGAGAAGTGTCTGTTCAGGTCCTTTGTCCATTTTTTAATTCAATTGTTTGTCTTTCTGGTCTGGAGTTGTGTGAGTTCTTTGAATATTTTGGAGATCAAATCCTTGTCCGAGGTATCGTTGGCAAATATGTTTTCCCCAACCATTGGTTTCCTTTTCATTTTGCTGATGCTCTCTTTAGCCATGCAGAAGCTTTTGAATTTGATGTAGTGCCATTTGTTTATTTTCCCTTTATATCCTTTGCCCTGGGAGATACATCAGCAAAGATATTGCTGTGTGGAATATCTGACATTTTACTGTTTATCTTCTCCTCTAGCACTTTTATTGTGTTACAACTTCTATTTAAGTCTTTTATCCATCTTGAGTATATTTTGGTGTATGGTGTAAGGAGGTGGCCAAGTTTCATTTTTTGGCATATAACTAGCTGTCCAGATTTCCCAACACTCTTTGTTGAAGAGGTTATTTTTACTCCATTTAATACTTCTTCCCCCTTTGTCTAATATTAATTGACCATAGAGACACGGGTTTATTTTTGGGCTCTCTATTCTATTCCATGGATCTATGTGTCTGTTTTTATGCTAGTACCAGATTGTTTTGATTACAGTGGCCTGTAATATAATTTGATATCAGGTATTGTGATCCCTCCTACTTTGTTCTTCTTTCTCAAAATCGTTGAGGTTATTTGGGGTCATTTATGGTTCCATATAAATTTTTGAAATATTTGTTCTATATCTGTGAAATATGTCATTGATATTTTGATAGGGACTGTGTTGAATCTATACATTGCTTTGGGTAGTATGGACAGTATAATGATATTAATTCTTCCAATCCATGAACATGGTATATGCTTCCATTTATTTGTGTTCTACTTAATTTCTTTCATGAGTGTTGTATAGTTTTCTGAGTATAGTTCTTTAACCTCCTTGGTTAAATTTATTTCCAGGTGCTTTATTTTTCTTTTTGCTATGGGAAATGGGATTTTTTTCTGTTTCTGCTATTTCATTATTGGTATACAAAAATGCCTTAGATTTCTGACTATTGACTTTGTATGATGCTGTTTTGCCAAATTCATTTATGAGATAGAGTAGTTTTTTGGTGGAGCCTATGGGGTGTTCTATGTGCACTATCATGTCATCTACAAATAATGGTAGTTTTACTTCCTCCTTTTGAATTTGGATGCCTTTTATTTCTTTTTCTTGTCTGATTGCTGTAGCTAGAACTTCCAGTACTATGTTGAATAGAAGTGGTGAAAGCAGACACCCTTGACTTGTTCCTGATCTTAGTGGGAAAACTTTTAGTTTTTGCCCATTGAGTGTGATGTTGGCTGTAGGTTTCTTGTATATGGCCTTTGTTATGTTGAGGTATGCTCCCTCTACTCCCACTTTGCTGAGTGTTTTTATCATAAATGGGTGCTGTACTTTATCAAATGCTTTTCCAGCATCTATTGATGTGATCGTGTGATTTTTGACTTTCATTTTGTTTATGCTATGTATTATAGTTATTGATTTGTGAATATTGTACCATCCTTGCATCCCTACTCTTAAAAATAGCCAGAGAAAGCTCTGCCACCTTAAATGGCAACAACTCTAGGAGAGATGGTTGGCTTTCTCTCCAGTACCCAGGCACAGTACACAGCACATCACAGCCCAAAACCTGGATTACACTTGTCTTGAAATTCATCTCAATACTGTGAACTGCTGAACAAACTCTCCCACTGACTTGCTCCTCACAGGAGTAATGTAAGTAAAAACTTTGGAAATAACATTTGCCCTCTAGCAACATATTTCTGCTTTCGTTCACTGAGTGACATACTATAGATTTGGATAAGTAAATGTGTCTTCCAAAAGCATGCAACTTTCTTCCTTGATCTGAAGGAATAGTTTAGTAATAGGAGAATAAGGTTGACTATGTGGCTGAGTTCTGATATTAGAAGAATAGAGTGAGCCAGATATGAGCCTCAGCTTACTAGGCTTCTTCGGAAAGTGCATATGGGGCACGCGCCCCGCAGACACAGGCACTGGTACTGCAAAAAGGATGAGGGGCCACAATGTTGGGACCACAGAGGGCCAGGGTGTGTGCCAAATCCTTGTTTTGTGGACCGTGTTCTTTGGCTGCAGTTCTTAATTCTCATAGCTTTCCTGACACATGGAAAACACAGCAGCGGGCTCCTTTCCCCTTGTTCTGAAAGCGTCTCCCTGTCACCTGAGCTTTTTTCTACAAGTTGTGTAACCTTATTTTTCAGCAACTGTTGTTCTAGAGAATCAAGGAAAGAAATAGGTTTGCAACCACTGAAACATTGCTATGTCATACTCATTGCATCTAAAATGCTTAATATAGTCTAATGTTTAAAATTTTGTTTGTGTGGAAACCGCTCGGCTTTTGTCTGTCTTCAGTGTGCTTGAGAGAATCATGTACTTACCTACTCAATCTGTACTGATTATGGAACTCTCTTTCCTTCGCTGCATTATATTCATTTTGATACTTGAGAAGCTGTTCTCTCATTTGGGAGACCTCGGTGGAGAATGCCTCTGGAAAATTATCGGCTTGCTGCAGGTGAAACTGCTGCTGTTGTATTTGCTCAGTGAAACGTTTGGCATTCTGGAGCAGCTGGACCTCTGATTCCTGTGTGCTGTGTTCCACAAGGACAGAGATGCACATAATGAGTATACACAGGACCTGTTTCCTCCTTGAAAGGAGGTGGACAAAGTGGTTAGGGTTCCAGTCAGAACACAAATGGCAATTTAGCCACATGGACTTGAAATACAGTGTCAGCAGAAGAGAATTTAATGACTCTTGTAACGTAGCTTCTATGGAAAACTCACTCAGTTTCAGTTCAACATTTCCAGCCTGTATCTGCCCTGTTACAGCCCCCAAACCAAGACTGAAGAGTCTACTTCCTAATGCCTTTCCCACCCACAAGGCTGTGACAGTGGAAGAGAGTGGTGGGTGTTTGTAATGACAAAAGTGAAAACTGAAATGTCAAGAGGAGTTAGAATGTGGGGAGTAGAAGGAGAATAATAGTTTTGCAACACAACTGGGAAGTAAGAAGAACTAATGCCATAGCTTTGGTCATGCATTGCTATCTGTCCTTGGGGCCTAGGGGACTGGGCTGTGGAACAGGCAGTGAGGAAGCCAAGCCAGCACCCTAACAAGGCTCTGCAGGGCTCTCCAAAGGGTGAGAAACGTTGCAGTATTTCTTGTAACTGCAAAGAGGTTTGGAGGGATGCTCCAAGAACTGTATGGAGTTTTCTCCCAGTTAAGCAGTATGATGTGTATTGGAAAAGACCATCCCAGACTTTCTATCTAAATCTTCTAAGTTCTTGAATCTTGAGAACTATGTGTGCACACTGGCAGTCAGGACTAACCATGGGAAATAGAGTCTTCATTAGGGATGAGGGTGAGGATTTAGCTTGGGGATGGGGAGGGGGAGGAGGAGCCAAAGCTGAGGGCATTGTAGTGTGGTTAGGAACCTTGATGGAGCGGAGAAGTATGGAGCGGGGTGAAAGCAAAGGGTACATAGGGATGCAGCAGTGCTCTCCCAGTCATTCACTCTTGTCCCATCCTCAAAGTAGCCAAATGATGGAACGAGAAAAGAAGTAGGGGTGACAGTTGGAGACTGGGGCAAAAGGTGGCAGGGGAATGGCAGGATGGAGCTTCTATCCATTGCTGTCTCTCCTTGGCTTTTGATAGGGACATCATGAAAGGCTAGGAAGTAGGACGTGAGGAAAAGGAAGAAACAAGCTTAGGAGTAATGAGGAACAGTGGCAGGACAGGATTTTCTGTTCTCTCTTCACACTTCTTCCCCCTTCATTCCCAATGGCTGATAGCAGGTGCTTAGGAAACCTTGTTGAATTATTCTGCAGAAGCCTATTCTTCTGACATGCTGCTGACTGGGACTGGGCAACGGTGAACAGCCTGTGGTGGGACAAAGAAGTAAGAAGCAGACCAAAGTCACAGCAGATGTAGGCTGGAGTTGTTGTAGGACCTATACCTCCGAGTGATGAAGAGAGGTGGGGAGAAGTACCCTACAGGAGTGTCCTATAGCAGATAATGTCAGTGTCCAACCAAATCTCCTTGACCCACTCTGATATATATCAACAGCACCTGTGCACTTCTGACTGAGAGCTTTTCTGGCCATAGGTGCTTACTTGGTTTTTTGAAGAGTGAGCTAGATGTGCCAGGAGCTCACCTTCCTAGACACAATCCTTAGTAAAAGAGGGATGGACAAGTACCCCAGTTTCTTCACCCATCAGTGGGAAAGTTCTGACGTGCGTTCTACACAGTCACACACAGTGTCCTCAGTGAGACTGAGTCCCAGTTGCCTCTTGTGTTTACCCAAAGATTAACACATCCCCAGCTGGATTCCTCTCATCCCAGTCTCACTTCCCCACTCTCTCACGATAATTTCTGGTATCACTTCTCAAACAACTTGAGCTCAAATCCTTGCCTCTGGGTCTGCTTGTAGGGAGAATGCAAAATAAGATAGGTCCCGTCACAAGTGAAAAATATAAATATGATTGAAGATGTCTCCCCATCAGTAAACAACATACCTTCTAACAGTATCATGCAGCAAGGTGTACTTGGCTTTTAGTTCTGCCACTCTGGTTCCAGCAAGTTTTCCCATAGCATGTAACTAGCAAAGAGAACACAAAATCACTATTAGCCATCACTCTCTTTATGATTTAAGCAGAGATAACATGGATGTATGGATAGCTTATAAAATCTTTCAGCTAAACTTTAAAGAGGAAACTGGAGGTTCGGAGAAAATATTTCTAGTTTATAGTCCTCTAGTAAGCTCTGCCTCCCTGGGGAAGTTGATTTCCTCTCTAAATAAAGACTGTGATTTCTTCATCTGTAAATTGAGAGACTGAATTGAAATAAATTCCTCCAATTCTAAAAAATATATTTCTCTGTTTAGCAAAAAACCTAATAGTGTGGGTTACTAGCATGGCTATTTTATATTGAGAGAGCTAATAATTATTTTTTAAAAGATTTTATTTTATTTATTTTTAGAGAAACGGGAAGGGAGAGAGAGAGAGAAACATCAATGTATTGTTGCCTCTAGTGCACCCCCTACCAGGGACCTGGGCTGCAACCCTGGCATGTGCCCTGACTGGGAATCAAGCCAGGGACACTTTGGTTCACAGGCCAGAACTCAATCCACTGAGCCACATCAGCTAGGGCAAGAGAGCTAATAATTATTGAGCATCTATTATGAGCAAGTGTTGTACACCAGTTATTTCATTCTCAAAAATGTTTTGTGAGGTAGTTATTATATCCATTTAAAACTAAAGTTTAGAAAAGATAAGTAAATTGTTCAAAGTTACAGAGTTAGTTAAAAGCAGAATCAGGAATGAAACCTAAGTGGTTCAGCTCCAAAAATCCATGTTTACTCACTTGTACAATGAAAAATTTGCTTCTGTTATCAAAGAAACATAAAGTTTATCCTGTACATAAAGCACTATTATTTATTGCCCTTTCATTTCTGATAAAAGAACTTTTGATTTACTCTCTTAGTTGGGTGACAAATAGTTAATAGACATAACACAACATCAAACAATGAAGTATTACCATAATTCAATTAGCATTTTGACTTTGACTTTAACTGACATAGTACTGAAAATAGAACTAAAAAAAAGGTTTGTGTTTTTCAATGCCATGTTGTTCTTACCTCTCAAATATATCTTGAGTCTATACACTTTTCTCTCCCTTCCCCAATCCCATTAATCTAAGTCACATAATCTGTCAGGTGGACTATTACAAAACCTCCACTGTCCTCTCCTCCCCATCGCTATTTCCACTTAGGCCTCTGTCCATCTACTTTTCATGGAGATCTTTTAACAAATCAAACAAGGTCTCATTATGTTGGATGATCAAAACTCTTTAAGTGGAATAGAATTCAAAATCCTTGAAATGACTCTTAAGGTCCTGCGTGACTCTGCCACCCTCCCAACCTCTTTCTCAACTTCCTCTTCAGGCTCATAGTGCTCCCACCATAGAGCTCCGTTTTATTTCCATAAATGCATTAATCTCTTTCCCCTCAGGGCTTCTGTACTGGCCAGTCCTCACTATCCTGACTTCACTCCAACTCTTTCTTCAAATCTCAGCTTAAATATTAATCCATAAGACCACCTTCTCTGACTTCTAAATCTTAGATCTCCACATATATCACCCACCCCCAAGAACTTTGTTTTTTATATTAAAACATGTAGTGATAAATGCAGGTGATTTTACAAAAGTGTTACTCCCCAACTAATCCGTAAACAACGTGAGGGAAAGGCCCAGGTTACCCTGCTCTTCACTCCATCATCAGCCAGTGGAACTGCAAGGCACAGTGTAGGCACCTGGCAGATGTTTACCAAGCAAGCAAATGAATGAATGTAACTGATAACATGCAAAAGTCTGAGTCTACACAGCAGGGTTTCGTGGTGTCTCTACCCAAATCGGAGTAGAAAAACATTGTTCACTGCACTTAAAACCATTACTTCTTTGTGAAAGTGCTTGGGACTTGCCATGAGGTCCCCATAAACTGGTGCCAGGCCTGGGCTCCAATCCCCACAACACTTTTTTTTAGTATATGGGTGAAATATGCAGAAAAGGATTTTTAAAACCTTTGAGGTGGTGCCATTACTCACTATTTGAAATATCTTTAAATGCATTCATATGTCACCTTAAATATAATTTATATATAACTCTTAAAGTATTGAACTCCTGTTAGTAGGTTGACCTAATGTTATATTTATAGGTATTTAATTAAACACATTTATTTTGGTTCTGCAGTTTTCTTTCTGTATTTTTGAGCCAATATATAATTTATTTCAGGCCTCAAATATTTTCATTGGTTCCTAAAAAGGAGGTTGGCAATAGGTACTATGCTTTTAAAGTCTAATAGGTTAAAAAAAATAAAGCTTTGCACATGGGCATTCTTACCGAAGAAAAGTTACTGGGAAAGGTTATGAAAAGGTAAGTGAAAGAGTGTGTGTTTCTATACGTATCTGTGTACTTCTAAGGCCATGTGGGGGCCAGCCTTGTAACTAACCTGCAAGCTAGCTACAGGTCGTAAGTTATTGGGTAAGATAATTATGGAATCATAAGTTTAAAAACACATATAGTATTTAGTTTTGTTTTGAAGATGAAAAAACCATTATCTCCTACCTACTGCTCTACGTGATGGAAACAGGAGTGAATGTGACATAGGTCCTGTCCTAAGGTAGCTCACAGGTTGAGGAAATACACACAAAACAAATGAATGAACCTTAAACTACATTCGGTGGTTTTATTTTTAGTAAATAACTATATTTGACATTTTACAATTTTCTTCATATTGTAGGTTAAAGCAAATGAGTAAAATTATCAATTGCAGACCACTTCCAGGGGCAGAACTTCCAGAATGGTGGTATGAAGAGCTTAATGCATCCTCTCCCTCCGAAGAACATTGACTAAGCTGGTCAAAATGCTTTAGGACAACCATTTTGTCTCTGGAAGTTGATCTAAGGATGTGCAAGGAATTGAGCAGCATTTATTCAACAAAGTGCACTGAAGCTCAGTAAGAACCGTGGAAGACCGTGGCATTTGAACCGTGAGTCGTACCCGTCACCCCAAGCTCCGTGTTGTGGAAGAACGATTCTGGGCAGCTTTGGCAGCCAGGGAAGAACCCATGCTCCTTAACTTCCTATTGCGGAAGATCTACTTAGGTGGGTGGGGCAGCCCCAGAAACTGCTACATGCATCCTCCCCCACCTCCAGCTCTGTGTTGTGAAAGAGCTTTACGGGATTGAGAGCTGCGGCTGTTCAGCAGTACCCATCCCCACACCCTCAGCTCCTGCTCTATAGGGAGACTCTGAGAGAGGCAACCCAAGATCAGAGTCCCTTATCCCCCCAACTCCTGTTGACCAGGGTGGGGTTGAGCAAGCTGCAAAGTCTTTCAGCTCTGCCTAAGGATGCTCACTTTTTGGAACAGAGTATAGAAATCCATGCCCCAGGGCATTGTCAGAAACCATAGATATCACAAAGGATAAATAGTAAGTGGAGGCTAATAGCTTAGTGATACCAGGAGGCAGAGAAGCAGAAGTTTAATGAAGAAACTGGGGTCTGAGACAGCCAAAGACAGCCCTGCTCACACCACTGTTGGTACTGGTGGTCCAGAGGCTGACTATGCAGCAGTGACCAGGGAGAGTGAGCTTCTAAGGTATCAGCCCCTGAGCTAAAGGCCGGGCAGATAGGTAGACTCCCTGGGTCCCCAAGCCTCATACAGGTTCAGCAGAAAAGGATGAAAATGTTACTGACTCAGGAGGCTTAAGCACAATCTCTGACCAGTTGGTGGCTAACACTAAGCTATGTTGATACAGGGCCAGTCACCAGGAAGCTGACTTAAAAATAAGAACAAGGAAGGAATATTTAAGCAGAGATGTCAGAGGCTGACCAGTACGGGAGAAATACACTTCGCAGAATTAGTGCAGGCAAGTCGCTAAACAAATTAACAACCATAACAACACAGAACAGCAACAATAAAAAGCCTGGGGAGGATCCAGATTTGCTACAATTTATCATTTAAAATGTCCTATTGTCAAGAAAAAATTATGAGACATGAAGATATAGGGAGGAAAAGGCAGAAACCTCTTTGAGGGTACAGGTGTTGGACTTAATAAAGAGTTCACACAATGATAATAAATATGTTCAAAGTATGAAAGCGAACCATATTTAAAGAATTAAAGAGAGTATGATGACAATCGATCAAATAGAGATTATCAATAAGATATCTAGGAGGATAAGAACTAAGATGTCAAGATGATGCAACCTCCTTGTATCCTAGGAGGATAGTAAGAATGCGTGGCATTTATAGTTTTATTTTTGCTTATCTGTAATTTCTAATTTTCTCTGACACATATTTAGTGCTTTTAATGATACAAGTCTATTGAAATATGCTTGAAAACAATAGGGATTTACAGCAGAATTTCAAATGGGAGAGAACTGTGATAGGGTCCTACTGGTAGACACAGCCAGATCCTCGCTCAGACTCAGCAAAAACTCAGCTACATTTTCCCTGAGTGGAGTCTCCTCTCACATGGTAGTAGTTTGAAGCCTGTTGGAAGGTGGGCCAAGGATGCCTGCCGGCAAGTTTTATGACCATAGGAAAAGCAGGAGGATGGAGAGGTTTCCTTTCCTGTTTGCTGTTTCCTTCACTCCACTGCCTTTGGTGCCTAGGAAAGTGTGAAGAAAGCTTGGCAAGGCAAACATCTGATAGGTCTTTGTAGTTTCTACATAAATTGGAAAAGGTTAAGTTGTGGATGTTCAGAAAGAGCATTGATAAGCTATCTTTTTCTTGATTTATTCTACTAAAAAATAAACTCTCAAAAAACAAGGCCAAACTGTGAAGAATGGATTTTACTCTCCTTAAATAAAAATCAAAATCTAGCCCTGGCTGGTGCGGCTCAGAGGATTGAGTGCCAGTCTGAGAACCAAAGTGTCACTGGTTTGATTCCCAGTTGGGGCACATGTCTGGGTCGCAGGCCAGGTGCCCAGTGGGGGCGTGCGAGAGGCAACCACACATTGATGTTTCTCTCCCCTTCTTTCTCCCTCCCTTTCTCTCTGTCTAAAAATAAATAAGTAAAATCTAAAAAAAAATCATAATCTGGCAATTAATATTTATAAAACATTGACATTTCTGTGAAATTATAAGTTGTCTCTTTAAGCAGGTCCAGCTCTGGTTAGGAACCTCAGGCTCAATTCTAGTAGTTGAAATGCTTCACGCATAAGCATGACATGGAAAAAATAGTAGCATTTTTTGACACTGCATGATATAAATGGGTACCAAGTTTGTCATGTTTTAAAAATGCAGAATCTAAGAAATACAGCATAAAGAACAATCTTATATTGTCAAAGAGTATACACAATGAAAGGTTAGTTATAATGTCATAAGTTCCTAAATATGATTTCACAATAGATACTTGTGTTACTGAATTGCCTTGTTGGTAATTGTGACTGGAAGGAAACATTTACTCTAGAGCTAAAAGTTTAACAAGAGTTCATGATTCATAGATGACATGTAACAATATGGAAAACATTTCAAAAATTGAAGTTCCCGGACATTCCAAGGAAAGTAAGGGCTCAGCAAAAGCTTATAACAAGGAACTTATCGGTCATCATAAGAAAACAATTAGGTCTTCGTGTCAGTGTCTTCAGGGCAACCGAGGTGGCCGTGATTATTAACCTACTCTGTCCTTTGATGTTACCTACTGGTTTGGTGTCATTTTGAGAAATAGCTGCTATGCTTTGGGAGGTGGCATAAACTTGAAATCCTTACCATCCTCATTTTCCTCATCCTCACCCATTCACTGCTGGAAATACACAACATAGCCGTTTCAAGTAGTTTCCAAATACAACTGATCTCTCAACAATGATTCATTACACCTTTTGTCTGACTTTTCCCCGTAGCTGTTATATGAAGCCTTAGCTTCCCACACATCTAACTCATTCACCAAACAAATATAGGCCACCTAAACTCATCCCCCACATCAATGGATCCATTTACCTACAGCCACATCTACCCTTTACTTTTTTCCCCAAATCTCAAAAACGAAGTCTTCCTTTCATTCTTGTTAGTATCAACTCATCCATCCGTGCTCTCAGATATATACTCTCCTACCTCTTCCTGGACATTAAATCATCAGCTGTGCCTTCTCTCCTTTCTAACCTCTACTCTGCCCTCTTTGCTGGCTCAGCGTGTAATAGTCAAGTGTATCACAAATGGATTTGGTTTGAATTCCAGCTCTGCTGCTTTTAACTATGTAACTCGGAGTAATATGGAATCAATCTGTGCCTCGGTTTCTTCAGCTGTAAAAGAGACAAAAGTAGCCCCAATTCATTAGACTGTGGTGAACACAGTCTAGTATATGTAAGTATATGTATATGTACTTAGTATATGTAAGGTATGTAGTATAGTATCTAGTTCACAAGTAAGGGCTTAATCAGTATTATTTATTTTATTATTATTATCATTAACATTATCCTCAACCTATAAATTTGCTCAAGTTTTTCTCATAAAGAGAAAAGACAAAATCCACCTTGGATGCTATGCTCCCATGTAGTCATCCCTTTATCTCCTTTACTTTCATTTCAGTTTTTCTCCAAAAGAGCAGTCTCTGCTCTGTATCTCCACTCCCTTATCCCCCAGTTACTCAACAGTCCAGACCAGCAGTACAATACCAGATCGGTAAACTGCCAAAGGACTTCTTCATATCTCTGGCTGATTTTGATATATTTTTCTTTATTACTGTTTTCCAGTAATTTGTTTATGATATGTGGTGGTGTGGTTTTCTTTGGCTTCAGGTTTGCTCAAAGTTTTGGATCTGTGGGTTTATAGTTTTCAACAAATTTGAAAATTTTGTGTTATTTCTTTAAATGTTTTTATGCCCCCCCTCCTTTCCTTCTGTAACTCTAATTACTCATATCTTTGGCCACACAATGTCTGCAGATCACTGATGGTATGTTCATTTTTACCTTCTAATCTTTTTTCTTTGTTTCATTTTGGGTAGTTTCTATTGTCACATCATAAAGCCCACTAATCTCTTTTTCTTTAGTGTGTAATCTGCTGTTAATCCCATGCAGTGAATTTTTCATCTCAGCTACTGTACTTTTCACCTTTGATCTGGGCCTTTTTTATAATTTCTACTTCTCTCATTATCCTCATGCTTTCTTCTGTGGGAGTTGGACCCCCTTGGTATGTGTACCTGTGACACCAAGAGCAGAGCTCTGAACGCGGAACTTGGCACAAACGTGGCCATTGAAAGGGAACCAATGTTCCCTCCCTCTTAGTTTTCCTGGTAAACATTACCTGACCATTCTCTCACCCTTCTCCTCCAGTACCCCGGGAACACATGCAGCTGTTAGCAATTCTATGCACCCTTAGTAACCAGCCTCAATAAAAACCCTGGAAACCTGGGAACGGGAGTGTCCTCCTTGGAAGGGGCACTCTCCTTCTCTCCCCAGGTTTGCAGTGCTGCAAAGCCTCCCGCGTGTTTCACTCTCCACCGAACACCCGCAGGACAGGAAACAGACATTCCTCCACCTTTTTTCCAACATTCAAAATATGTATAATAGCTGCTCTAATGTACTTGTCTACTAATTCTGTTTCCGTGTCTACTCTATGAATTGATTTTTCTCCTCATTATATGTATATGTTCTGCTTCTTTGCATGCCCAGTGATTTTTGATTGGATGCCAGGCATTGTGAATTTTACACTGTTAAGAGACAAAATTTTTTGGTGTTCCCTTAAATATTTTTGGGTTTTGTGAGTCAGTTAAGTTACTATTAATTTAACAAACTGTTGGAAACAGTTTGCCTCTTTCAAGACTTGCTTTCAACTCATCTGCCCATGTTCTGAAATATATACTCTTCTTTTAAATATATAATCTTTGGTCTAGGGCTAATTTGGCCCCATTACTGAGTGAATAGCCAGCCTTCTATTCAGAGCCCATGTATTAGGAGGTCTTTCTATTCTGGTTGATGGTAACACAAAGTATTCTTGGCCCTGTGTGAGCTCTAGGTATTATTCCACACCCTCCTTTCTGGGAGTTCTTTCCCCAGCCTCAGAAGTATCCTCTCAAGTGTGCACTGATCAGTACTCCTCTGTAGATCTCTGGAGCAATCTCTCTCCGAAACTCTCTCTTCCCCTGACCTATGTATTTTGCCAACTTGGCCTCCCTGAACCCCAAATTCTTGTCTCCTTAAATCAGCAAGACCTGTCTCTTTGTTCCCCTCTCTATCACAGCACTGGAAACACTCTAAATAGTAAGCTGGGCAATATAGGCCTCGCTTCACTAATTTCCTTACTCCCAGGGATCACTGTCCTGTGCTGTCTGTTGTTCCAAGTTTGAAAACCATTGTTTCATATCATTTGATCAGTTTTTTAGTTATTTAAGGCAGGAGGATATATCTGGTCCATTTTACTCCACTTGGCAGGAAGGGGAGCCCCAGTGAACTCTTAATTATTACACTCAAATAATATTTCTCTGTCTTTATCGTACTTGGTAATTTAATGACATTTCTTACCATTGACCTATCTACTATTCCAGTTCGTTATTCCTGGAATTCACTCCTCTTCTGCTTCCCATGTGGTCTCATGACCCTCTCCTTATTCTTCTGTTTTCGTCTCCGGTCCTCCCATTAAAAGTTGGTGTCACCCAGAGTTTAGTCTTTATTCTTTTTCTCTTTTTAAATTACTTACTTTCCTAGGGCGTCTTAATTACTCATAGTTTGAACTATCACCCATCTGCTGATGACTTCCAGATAGAGTAGTCTGCAGGCTGTCTGTTATTGCTGGACAAACTGGAACTTTATCAGGGGAAGGGACATGTAAGACTATGGGAATTATGATTAAGAAGAAATATCTTTGCCTAACACCTGGAATTGTTTATTTAAACAGTATGATATCAGTATTCAGATGTCATGACCATTTTTAAGAGAGCAATTTGGTATTATGAGGCATTTCATCTATAGATTTTGTTGAAATCAATCATCAGATAGTTTCAAAGAATAAGCAGAATTTATATGTGCCATGGTCAAGTCCCCATCACTTCCTATTGAGAGTGTGGCAGTAGCCAACTGTCCTTGACTTCAAGTTTTGTCCCTTTTGAATTTGTCCTTCAGGCTGTTAACAGAGTGTTCAATCCAAAACACAATTATCACATTGCTTTAAACCCTTCAAAAGACCCCATCACCTTCAGGATTAAGTTTAACTTCCTTAACCTGGCACGCAAGGGTCTTCATTATCTGGCAACTGCTGTCCCTCTCCTCCCTTTCTAAACCTCCCATGACCATTTCAGTTCTATAATACTTTCTGTGGTAGGCAGATGTCCATGTACTAATTCCTGGAACCTGTGGATACGATCATTTCCATGGCAGAAAGGACTTTGCTGATGTGATTGAGATGGAGGAGATCATTGTGGCTTATCTGTCTGAGCCAAATCTAATCACATGAGGCCTTAAAAGCAGAGAATCTTTCCTGGCTAAATTAGACAGATGAAATGGAAGAAGGAGGAAAGACTGGGAAGTGTGAGGGGGACTTGACCTACTGGATGAAGGTGGTCAAAAGACAAGGAATGCGTGTAGCCTCCCGAGGCTGGAAAAGGCAAGGAGCCAAGGACTCCGCTCGGGCCAGCAGTAATGAATGCAGTCCTGCCTGCGCCTTGATGTTAGCCCATGGAGACTAGGCCATAGTGTTCGAGCCACGAAGTTTGTGCTAATTTGTTATGAGAGCAATAGAAAACTAACACAACTCCCAAACTGTACCATATTTTTGCATGTTATAGTCCCCTATCTATAATTTCTTCACTTTCTAGTCCACTTGGAGAACTCTCATTCTCCCTTTAAAACATCTCAGTACTCACCAACTGTAGATCCCCCAAGAGACACCTCCAGGTACAATTACTCCTTTCTCTCTATGGCTTCTCTATTTTTAGGTGTACCTAGTATTGTACACATTGCACATTATTATCAACATATGTTTAAATATGTCTCCCCACTAGGCTGTGCATGTCTCAATGATGGGAACCCTACTGTAATCATCTTCGAGCCCTAGTACGTAGCTTGGTATCTTGTAAGTGCTTGATCATGTTCATTAAATTGTTCTTTTTTTTTAAGTTTTAAAATATTTTTATTGAATTTATTGGGATGACATTGGTTAATAAAATTATATAGGTTTTAGGAGTACAGTTCTATAATATATCATCTGTATATTGTATTGTGTGTTCACCACCCCAAATCAAGGCTCCTTCCATCACCATTTATCCCTGCTTTCCCCTCTGCTACCTCCTCCCCACCCCATTTCCCCTTCCTTCTTGTCTGTGTCTATGAGTTATTTATTTATTTATTTACTTACTTACTTACTTACTTAATCTCTTCACCCTTTTTACCCAACTTTCTAATCCCCTCCCCTCTGGCATCTGTCAGTCTCTTCTCTGTATCTATGAGTCTGTATCTATTTCATTTGTTAGTTTATTATGTTTATTAGATTCCATATGTAAGTGAAATCACATGGTACTTGTATTTCTCTCACTAGCTTATTTCACTTAGCATAATATTTTCCAGGTCCATGCACACTGGTATGAAAGGTAAGATTTCCTTCTTTTTTTATACAGCCAAGTAATATTCCATTGTGTAAATGTGCCACAATTTTTTAATCCACTCATCTACTGATGGACACTTGGGCTGCTTCCAAACCTTGGCTATTGCAAATAACACTGCAATAAACATAGGGATACTTATATTCTTTCAAATTAGTGTTTAGGATTTCTTTGAATATATTCCCATAAGTGGAATCACTGGGTCATAAGGTAGTTCTACTCTTAATTTTTTTAGGTAACTTCATACTGTTTTCCACAGTAGTGGCACCAATCTGTACTAACACCAACAGAGCACAAGGGTTCCCATTTCTCTACATCCTTGTCAACAGTTATTTTTTGTTGATTTATTGATGACAGCCATTCTGGCAGGTGTGCGATGGTATCTCATGGTGGTTTAATTTGCATTTCTCTGATGATTAGTGATGTCGAGCATCTTTTCATATATGTCTCTTGGCCACCTTAAGCTGTTCTAAATTTAAGCTTAAATAAAAACCAGTGATATAGTTGGAAGAAATCTTATTCATTCATTCATTTCCATTCTGTTGAATAATTTACCTGTCAGAGAAGGCAATGGGAGAAGAGGAATAGTGAAATGTAACTTGACCTAAACTTGGAAGAGTAGAGAATCTACCATACAAAGCCAGTTGCCTTATCCACAGCCTCCCTTTTTCCTTCTGTGTGGTTGGTAAGGCTGACAAGGAGGGCAGAGAGATCTGGGACTGTTCCCTCACAGCTGTCTGTTCCTCCCTTGGTGGCCCACCACAGGAATGTGAAGAGGAGGCCACAGTGACAAACAGGGCCTCCCAGGAGTTAAGATATCAAATGTAATGGACATTGTGGATGAGTAATGCAAGCGCTTAGCTATATGTAAGACTTCAAAGTTAGATTACAGTAATTTTAAGAGAACATGTACAGCTAAATAGGTAAAATGCCTGGTTAAGTACATACACACTAATGTGTGGTATTTCTTTAAAAACTCACACTTGTCCCAGATAAACTGCAATTGCTTGGAATTTTAACTATCATTTAACCCTTGTTTAAAATTATTCCCCCGCCCATAATTCCAAAGGTGCTGGGGAGAGAGGGTAGCAGGTTGGAATGGCTACGAGCCTGGAAGGCAGTAAACAAGCCAAATTGAAACCCAGATGCCTCTTCAAGAACTTCAAAGGTGAACCTAACTGGACCAGAACCATGAGGGGTGTTCACATAAGGGTCAGAAGATAATCAGAGTCACAACAGAAATCAGAAGAATAGGCGTGGGGCAGGATTAGCAACGGTCCCGAAAGAAATGTGTTGCCAGTTGACTCTGACCAATTAGTTTTCAGTCCTTCACATGCAGAAGTGCCACCTCCAGTGCACTTTTAAAGTCTCTAAGTGGGTTTAGGCACCGAGAAATCTGAAGCGGAGCTGGGGCCCGTGGACACCAGAGCATCTCTTGCACAAGGATTACAAGTCTATGAAGATGTCTGCAGCTGGTCAGTTGTTTATCTCACTGTCCTGCCTGACCCTGTCCTAAGGGTCTGCTACTGTAAATGTGGCCGAGCCCAGGGAGCAGGGGGCTGGATCCCTGGGACTGGCTCCTTTCTATGCTGCTGAGTAGGTGTGGGTGACTTTCCAGACCTCTTCTGTGTACTGAGAGCCCTGTCCCTCTCAGTTGGCTGCCGGCCAGCATCTCCCAGCTCTAGGCTATGAGGTTTCAGGAAAGGGACATAGCCACTGCCCACAACAAAGAAACTTGGGACCTCTGGTGCCCACCTTCCTGTTTTGAGGATGCTTCTGCCCACAGTACTATTTCCAGTATTCATAAATAACAATTTATTTAGCATAGATGCATTCAGAAGCCATGCTTCTCAGCAGCGTGTTGCTGCAGCACTACCCTCCACTTCCCCTGGTCGCAGGCGGTTTGTGATGCACAATGAAGCCTTTCACTGCTGGTCACAGAAGTGTTCTTTAAAAAAGAACAAAAACTCAAAGCTTCAGCTTGAACTTTCCCATTGATACCATAAAATGGAAACTGGGGAACAGATTATGGGGAAGTTTGAATTTCATTCTTGCTAATTCACTGGTAAGGGGGCTTTAAATCCTGGCAGCATATTTAGACAAACCATTTAAGTTTTAAAGTTTATTTCTAAGAATTTTATTATTTTTGATTCTATTATAAATTAAATTGTTTTTGCAATTTCAGTTTGCATTGTTTATTGCTAGTGTGTAGAAGCCATTCCTTTTTGTTAACTAAAATTATTACGAAAATACAGGCTAATCCTCATAATCCTGGTGTAAGCCTTTCTTCAAATGTTTCAGTTAGGACAGACCATCTTTGACTCTTTTGTTCACTTGATGAATCCTTAGTATCTAGAACACTACCTGACATTAAGGTACTCAAAAATATATAATAAATGAGGCTACTATTCTTCACACATTCCTCAATTACAGCACTCATCTTGTTGTGTTGAAAGCATGCTCGCATGTCTGTCCACCATACAGGAAGCCCTCTGAAGGCAGGGATCGATCATTCTAGTGTCCCAAGAACCTTTCACAGTACACGGCATATGGCAAGTGCTTAGGACATGTCTGAAGAATCTATCAGTATCTAGCAAAGTGGGGTGTGGCATGAAGGGTTGAGCATGTCACAGAAGGAAATCTCAATGTATGGCTTTCCATTTCCACATGCATATGTGACTTGTGCCAAAATGACCATTAAGGACATCGCTGAAAGAACACAAAGAAGTCGGTCTAGAAGGAACACCAGCAGCCTAAAGGGTGTGTGTGTGTACGTGCAGGTGCACCCATATGTGTAAACTTAGAAGGATGTAAACTTGATGCTGATTGTGGGAGATTTATGGATTGGTTGATTCCCTACACAGGTTGGAAGAAAATATTAAAAGTCTCTGAATAGAAAACTTGTTAAACATTTTCTCCTAACAGCCTGCCCTCCAGGGAAAGCACTTAATGTGATCTACACTCAATGACACTTCACTTAGTTACTCAACATAACTATTGAGACAACAGATGGGTAGGCCTGATTTAAGATTCAGAGAGATTCAAATCCATTAATAAAGCAAAAAAATTGGGAAAATGGGGACAACTGTAATTGAACAATAATAAAAAAAACTTACATTACTGCTAAATAAATATGATAGCATAAAAAAAAGCAAAAAATCCAATTACTGAATATTTTAATCTTAACAAGAACTTTTCTTCCCTTTACACTTTATCTTTGTCTTTTATTTATTTATTTTTATTGTTGTTCTATTAAAGTTGTTCCAATTTTCCTCCCTTGCCGTCCCTTGCCCTGACCCTCCAACTCCCACAGTCAATCCCAACCCTATTGTCCATGTCCATGGGTCATTTATACCTGTTCCTTGATTAGATCCTTCCTCTTCCTCCCCTCCACACCTTATCCCTCTTGCCCCTCCCCTCTGGTCACTGTAAGTCTGTTCCTTGCTGTCATTCCTCTGGTTCTATTTTGCTTGTTTGTTTGTTTTATTCATTAGGTTCCTCTTATAGGTGGGATCATATGCTATTTGTCTTTCACTGCCTGGCTTATTTCACTTAGCATAATGCTCTCTAGTTCCATCCATGCTGACATGAAAGGTGAGTTCCCTGTTTCTCTCTGCTGCTGAATTCTAACAAAAATTCTTTAAAGGGCAAGATAATAGCCCCTGTGCAGGTGACTCAGCTGGCTGGAGCGTTGTCCAGCACATCAAAATGTTGCGGGTTCAATTTCCAGTCAGGGCACATATCTAGGTTGAGGGTTCCTTGCAGGAGGCAACCAATCAATCTCTCTCTCTCTCTCTCCCCCCCGCTTCCCCTCATATATCGAGTGAGGATTAAAGAAAGGCAGCAAGATAATAGAATTTTTAAACAACTAAGTGGGTATTATAAAGTGTTATATTTAAACCTAAAGGTAGATCCTCAGAATCTTTTAGATTATGATCTAATATGAACCAATTACTTACCTTATAAATTTCTTGAACTACTGTAACACATGGATAGCATTACCCATGGCAATTATATAACAGATTATTCTGGAATTTCCTCAGAAATTAAAAGTTTTCCAAGAAATCTGGTTTTTATGAGATTTGGAGACATAGTTCTTTAGCTTGTCTTAATTTTTGAAAAAACAGAGAAAACCATATAATATCACCAAGTATAATTTTAACTTTTTCACTTGACACCAACTTTGATACCTAAGCAAGGTAAAGTAAAAAATAAATGAAAAAAAAAAAAGGCTTAAAAATAGATTCCCACAAACATTCCACCAAACACAGCTGTTTCTAGTTCACTAAGTTAGCTATTACAAAATGTTTTAATGTGCTTTCTGGCAAACATAAATAGCCTCATTTCATGGAAATGCCACATTTCCAGTTATTCATAATAGGTGGTAACTGTTTAACGATATGTAACTATTTCTACAGATTTCTATACTAGGAAAAGAAAGGAAGAGACTACCTAAATCTCTTAAAATATGTAAGATAGACCTTAATCCATGTTATAGCTGTATTACATTCCAGAGATTGCAAACTAGCATCTAATAGTATAACTACACTCTGCAGATATTTTTAGTATACACAATTAAATATTGGTAGATTTGCCATAAAAAATCTGAATTTTCAGCCTCTCTTGAAAAATTATTAGATTTGATGACGCTGGATTCATATTTTAACTTTACGACAATCAATTGACATTTAGCTGAGACTGACTTTCAGAGGTGTTAAAAAGGCTGCCCCTTTTTAAAGGATCACAATCTGCCCAACCCATTCAATGCAAATGCAATGCACTAGCATAGACCGGTTCACTCATTTATGTTACTTTTATGGACCTTGTAGGCATTTGAGATTGGGACCCTGATTTTACTTATTATATGTATGTATAACACATACACACATACACACACAAGGTCTGGCACAAATAATGCCTCTTTTTTATTATAAAATATTTTATTACAAAATCATAAGCATGTAATTCTGTAACATAACAATATCACACTAAGCACAGTGTATGACATTTTAGGTGATATTTTCAAATGAAAACTATAAATGATTACACCCATATTTTTACCCTACCAACCACACTCAAGCAGGTGTTACTTCTGCCGGACCCAATATAATATATAAAATTTTATATATATGAATATTTTCTACTACATATATTTAAAAGTAGAAAATATTTAATTGATTGAAATAATGGCTCTACTTATAAAACTCTTGCATGGACTTCTTGGAATGTAATATTCTTCAGGGTTGTGTCTGCCTCTTTTGCCTGTCTCTGTACCTTCCTTAGCATAAGGATGTATCACTGCATTCTCTGAAGCTTAGAAGTTAATGCTTTAAAGTTTCTGAGATTTTCTTACTTTTTTTTTCACTTTAGCCTCTGATGATTTTATGAAAATATTAAATAAATATGAGTCCGAAACTTTTTTGCCTAACTGAAATATTTATAAATTATGTAAATAGAAATATCTTGTTATTTGGGTATTCAAATATATTTTTAATTCAATAAAACATACACCATGGAACAAACTATAACCTAAAAAGAATATGAAGCCACTGAAAAAATGTGCCAGTCAGCTAAATTTTGTTGGGGTTTGAAAACAGGAAACATTCAGTTTACACGAAGAACTTTTCTTCCCCAGGAACTAATGTTCCCTTTGGCTTTGTACTTTATGAGCTTTGACAAAGAAAACATTGTAATTTGTAAGGGAAGTGCAGAGATATTCTGAAACACTGACACCCGCAGTTATCATTTTTTGTAGAGGTTTGAGCTAAACAGCAAGTGAACATCCAGTAATATAGTCAAATAAGTAAATTATTTCCAGGCAAATCAGTCACCAGCACACTAGGGTTTCTAAGAGGGGCATTATCGATACAAAAATAACTTCTTCAGAAATATTATAATTTAGGACTTTTGGTAAAATGGAAGACCGGAAGTTTTATAAAAGTAGGGCTGATGTCATTCTTTCCCATCACTGTATTGCCAAGGTCTAGCCCATGTGCAACTCATAAATACTTGTTGAATAAGTGAAAGAAAGAGTACATGCAAGTGCTCAGCAAATAACAGTCATTCAATAAATATTTACTAAGTAAATAATTTCTGAAATGAATTTATTCAATATATATTTACCAAATAAACACATAAGTACAAATTAATAATTCTCATATATCTTATTGAAAGTAATAATTGTTGAGAGATTGATATCTATTATTTTAGGTTCTTTATGCATGTTATCTTATTTAGTTAGCCCTCACAATAACCATAAGAACTAAGCATCACAACTCAAAATTTAAAAAATAAAACAAAACTCAAGATGGTTAAGTAACTTGAGCAAAGTCACAAAGCTGGCGACCTTGTAGGGATTTGACCATGATCCTATTCTGTTACACATTTTTAAGTGAATTAGAGAAACTCAGAAATGAGCAGCATACTCTTGTTGATGGAATAGAAACAGTCTGAAATTCATTCAGAGAAGTTAAGGAAGTACAGGTTGACTGACATAAAAAAAGCACGCAGGGGTGGATAATATATATAGAAAGACGCTACGTCAAATTCATGCTCTGAGGAAGGATGGGGGGAAAAGATATATTAGCTAATTTTGATATCACTTATATATGAAACCAAAAGACAATAGTAAAAATTAATTATAAAAGAAAAGGGAAAGGGTGTGTAACAAAAGCAAAACCTCCTAAATTCCAGAAGCTATACTGTGAATAAAAAAGACATATATAAATATAAAGGAAGAGTAAACCTTAGAGTTATACTATAAGAAGAGGGAAGGAGCAGGGTAGAGGCAACAGGGATAGAAGCTAGAATTCTTGACTACACTTTCTTTAGTAGATATGATCTCGCATGCCTTGTTTATAAACAATAACTTAATATAAAATTATATACCTTAATTATAAAATTATAATGAAATTTAAAAGCAATTTCTAAACATTCAAAACAAAATAAATCAATTGATCATAACTATATATCAAGTTGGTACATAACTGTACAGAAAGGAACCATTTCAATTTGACTATAAATCCTAAGTAGTTTAGACCACAAGGACAAAAAAAGCTGCATCTGTTTTCTGTAATCACAACATTGGTGGTAGTGTTATTTTGGAACAATTACATGTGTATTGTGTAATAAAGTCAATGAGTAATTGTACTAGTGTCATTAAAAATCATGATTTTGATGTGGGGAAAAGAGATATGTCTGTAAGATTGATGAGGTTAAATAAATTCCCTGACTTGCTGACCTTGATACTTCATGTTGTATTATCATGAGGTCTATCCAGAAAAAGCCCAGCCATTGTTAATATAATGAGAACAGTTTGCGTGACATCGATTGTAATCTGGCAGCCAAGCAGAGTGAACTGGAATGAGACCGCATTAACAATGATGGTTTCACTGTACTAGTCAGTGGAGGCGGCAGATGTGGTTGAGAGAGTCGTCACATCCAAAATGACTGAGTGAGCACAGCAACGAATCTGCATCAAATTTTGTGTTAACCTTGAACATTCCTCCGTGGAAACTATTCCGATGATTCAGAAGGCTGCAACTATGGCAGCTTCATCACGACAATGCACCTCCTCGAGTATCACATCTCTTGCAGTTTTTTGAGAAACATCAAATCACCTGTGCATCTCAGCCCCTCTACAGTCCAGATTTCGTGCCCTATAACTTCTGGCTTTTCCCAAAACTAAAATCACCTTTGAAAAGGAAGAAATTTCAGACCATCAATGAGATTCGGGAATATATGACGGGACAGCTGATGGTGACTGGGAGAACTGTGTGAGGTCCCAAAGTGCCTACTAAAGGGGACTGAGGTGTCAGTGTCCTATGGACAAAGTTTCTTGTATCTTCTTCAATAAGTGTCTGTCTTTCACAAAATATGGCTGGATACCTTCTGAACAGACTTCATGTATTATGTAAGTATATAATAAATATTTCCCTGCTTGTTCCATTAAAAAGGTATAGATCAATCTTGTTGCAATGAGGATCTCCAGTCCCCAGATTCTAGTGT
>PVJD01012492.1:0-39414 GCA_004026545.1 Mormoops blainvillei | reverse complement strand
AAAAGCTCTTTTACTTGAAGCAAATTATTTCCCCTCTGTGGAAGTCCAGTTTCCTCATCTGTAACATAAAAATAACTAATTCAGGGATCTGTGATAACTAACAAACAAGGAGGCGCAAAATATGTAATTCATGCCAAATATTCATTAAACGCTTTCATCTTCCAGTAACAAAAACTTTCTAACAATTATCCCTGGCCTGACCTAACTACTTCCCTAAGGTAGCCAAGGTTTCAGAAGACATTTGCCCATCAAGGCCGGGGGACCATTTGCCAATGATATTTTATCAGTTAGGTTTTTGTGGTTGTTGTGGTTGTGGTGGTGGTGGTGGTGGTGGCTGTTGCAAGCAACAGAAACCAACCCTGGTCAACTTCAACAAAAAGGAAGTTTACTGGTAAAATGTTGGGCAGTTTACAGTTCAACAGAAAGGCTGGTGATCCATGCGGGGAAAAGACAGGAACGAGGGCAGCAGGAACTGGCCCACCAGCGCAGAGCTAATGGACAGGGACAAACCGGCACTCCCTTTGACACTCTTTAAGGGGCCAAGTCCAACAGAGTCGGGGTGTCCAAGCTTAGGACACAGGCTCCAAGGTGGTATGAGGGGGGTGAGAGGAGGCCACCTACTTTGACTTCCCAAGACCTCACTGGCTTCCATGAAGAGCCAGGCGCTTCGCTGCACAATCCCAGACGACGGCACGCCATAGGGAAGAGCTCATTTCCAAAAGGAAAACGGGATATACTGATACATTTTTATACTGGGAAGTAAAACAGAGTCGGGCCTGGGAGTCCTCCCAGCCTCCCAGCCCTGGCTTTGCTGCTTGCTGGCTCTGGGGCCCTGAGATGTTACTTCATTTTCCCGTGCCTCAGTTTCCTCTCCTGTAAAACTGTAGACAGTAACGGCACCTAGCTTATGAAGTTGTTGTAAGAATTCATAGTCATAACATATCTAAAGCCCTTAGCACAGTTCCCGGCACATAGAAGTCCTCAATCAATGTTACTGCTGTTATTATTAAGATTCCTATTAATAATGCTGAAGTTATACCACTGAGCATGTCCCAGAGAAGCTTTTCCTGAGACACGGAGGCTCTTGCTCCTCTGCGGTCTCAGGCCACGAAGGCGATGCTTTTTCAGTCCGTCCTTCCCAGCCTTCCGGACTTGATCTCCCATGTAGGTAACGGGCTCCTGTAACTCCAGGGCTGTTTCACCAGAGCTGGGGTGAGTAATTGTAAGTACGCAACGAAATCTGTGAGAAGCACTAATTGCCGGAGAGATGCTAATAACAACTATACTAATGAACCCGACACCACAGTGGGAATAACCGTTCGCCATTTGTGGATTCATCCACGTATTATTTCTCCCGAACATTACTTTTCGTTCCGGGAAGAGATACTTTGCCATCAATGGGAGGGCCATTTACTGGAAGTTAAAGACCAGCTTCCAAGCATCCCATCTGGTCCCGGAAAGAAGCACTTCCTCTCAAATGGCTTGGGGAGGAGGACTTGAGGAGAGGTGGTGGGCAATGCACTCTTGGAAAACAACAAAGTTTGCTCCTTTAACAACTCCCATGAAGCAGTGCTCTGAAAAAAATATATTTGCCTCGGTACACTAAGTTTCCCACAGCTTGCATGAGCTGGAACAGAGATGGTAGAAATGCCTTAAAAGGCAGGACGGCGGACTTCCACACACCGATCACACAGCCTTCAAAATTAATGAGAGTGCAATCAGAAAAACACACCACCCGACGGCTTTGTAACCTGACAGCTCCCCTTTTAAACCCATACTTACAGGGACGTGAAGTACGTGTCTTCCGCCGCACTCATTCCCTTTTTCGTGATACAACTGAACTCTATGACTCAAGCTAGCCTTGAACAGTATCTTCTTTTACCTTCATCTTCTAGAGCTTGCAGTCACCAACAAAATCTCAATATAATGAAATGAGCTTGCAGTCACCAACAAAATCTCAATATAATGAAATCTTGGCCACCGTCCAAGTCCAGATTGGGTTCTATACCGTACTCTTCAAACACTTAGGATTCTAAATTATCCGGGGTGTTCCATTGAGGCGTTATCAGTTAACGTCAAACATGGTCTCAAAAACCTACCTGTTCAGGTTTTCTGGAGATATTTCCAAATCCTTAAAACTGCGAGTAGCCCATGCTTGCCGCTCACTCATAGTTGCAGAACATGGGAGTTTAGATACTAGGTGACCAGCTCTATTGAATTTTCTCCATATAGTCAACAAATGCGTTAAGGAGCCTATCTCTTCCCCTAAAATCAGGAGCCACAGAAGCACATGTTACAAGGAGACAGGAAATGCAGTTGCTATAAAAATGAAATGCTATTCTCGGAATACCTGTGTCATTATTTGAACCAAATCTCCTTTACAATGAAATGGCTGCTGCTTAGCAACTAATGTAAAGGAAGAGCCTGCATATTTCTTTATCTTCTTTTTTCCCCAGTAGAAGGGGTAGTAAACATATGAGGGGGGCACCCCCTAAAAAACACAATTTATTTATAAAAAAATTGTGCCTTTATTCTTACATGTTTAAACTTCAGTCGCCTTCACTGTACTCTCCATCTGATGCAATACACCTATCGAAACTTTTTCCCCTGCTCAAAACAGTTTTTGAAACTCATCAATTTTGATGACTTTTAGTGTTTCTGCCACTTTTTGTTTCACCTCTTCCGTATCTGCAAAATATTTCCCTCTAAGGACTTTTTTATCCAGGGAAACAATCAATTTTTAAAAATCGCTCAGGGCTAGATCGGGTGAATAGGGAGGGTTGGGCATGGGGGTTATGCTGCTTTTGGTCAAAAACTGCTGAACCCTCAGCATGGTGTGGGCAGGCGCGCTGGTAAATCACCCATCATGAAATGGGCAAATGCTTTGAAAGAGTCTTCAAAAAAAATAATTCAGAGAAGCCAAATGCAGCCTCTCACAACAACGCCAGCTGGCACACTGATACAGATGGGTGCCTAGAACACTCACCTAGCGGGCAAAGCCTATATCACAAGAGGCCCACCCTCCAGAAGATAATTCCGTTCATTGGGGTCCCCTTTCACACACCACCACAGGTGGTTTCGTATTGTCACCTAGAAATGGGAATAGTAATGAAAATGACAATGAGGTCATCCTCCTTCTCAATGCAATATGGATTTGGTAGCCCCACCAGTGACTGATGCCAACCCTGCCCATGGTGATTAATAACTGAGATAAAGTCAAGTAAATAAAATTAACGAAAGGGAAATGTTGCTAATTATCTTCCCACAGAGCCGCTAGTGGAAGCGATGTCCTGGAGTAAAAAGTAACTGGGATTTCTGATCCCACCACTATAAGGCTATAAGCCTGGCAGTGCGCCTTAATGGCAGGCGGCTTTGGGACAGTCACTTAGTGGACCAGCCTGTTCCCAGAACTATACAACGGCTGTAGAAACGATACCTGGTCTACCTGTTGCCTAAGATTGTTTCGATGGTAAAATTAGATTACGTGAAAGCAGTTTAAAAATGGAAAAGCCCTAAAAGCACCACACACATGTTTATTATAAGTACTTAAATTTAGTTTGTAATAACAGTTTAAGAAATCTCCATAAATTTGTCTTTAAAAAAAAAAATCCCTTAGATTTGGTTATAGTTCCACACTGGCTCATAGAAAGCTTCTGTTTTCATCCTTAAATAGTTTGACGTTTATTTTTGAACTAGAAATTTATTTTGCTACGAAATTCTAAAGGGTTTCTTCAAATGTCAAAGAGTGACTCAGGTTTTTAAAATGATCTTTTGGAACTTTCTAGGTGTCCATACTGCACACATAATTATTTTTATGAATTCTGAAGGATGTCGTTACAAAAAAACTTATATTACAAGTACCTTTAGCCTGAACAGGGCCTCCAGTTAAATGTGAACAACTCAACTCTCCCAAGAATATCTTTTAAAGCAAATGGTATTTGTTTTGCCTTTTCAACCACATAAAGTACACACACATTGGCCCTCACTTCTTCATTGGACCCCAAGCCAGTGTATCACTGCCCACCTCTCTTCAGGTCCCACTCTGATTATAACAAATCACAAGGTCTTGTACTGGCGGCAGAATGCGAAGGGGGCAATGCCAGGCATATCCTGGCCCCAGCAAACTGGGTTTATTCCACCATCTCATGCAATGGAAAATTCACATCGTCTCACCAGGGAAAGATCAACCTTGGCCTCCCTCCAATTGCCAGTTGCACCTGCTATTCACAGAGCTAAGTCTATACCTGGATGGGAAAAGAATTCTTGTTCTCTAAGCCAATCAGCCTTTGTGAAGCCTTTCTCTATGCCCTGGGTTAGGACTGGTTGGACCCATTAAGATGAAAAACAAGGGTCTCTCCCCTCAAGAAACTTTGATCTCAGAAACCACTACATGGCGAAAATATGGCTATTTGCACACAGAAAGTGGAAAAAGAGTGAAAGAGCCAGAGTGAAAAGAATGCGATGGGCAAATACAGACACAGGTCTCTACACGACAATTTAGCTCGTTTCGTGGCCTCAGGCAAGTGGCTTAAGCTCTAAGCCCCAAAGTCCTTACCTGTAAGCGCAATGAGAGTCTCTACTTCAGGGAAGGTTATGTCAGCAGCTGTTGGCCCATCGTGCGCTTTCAATAAAAGTAACTCGTAACGGCTTACATTCACAAGTCGGTCGGTAAGTCAATTAATACTTGCAGTCTCAATTTGAACCAAGGAAAGATTTTTCCTTCTCTCAGCTATACTTGATAAAAACTGAGAACACACAGAGCTGCCTCTGCTGCTTGGAGGATGGTTTCTCAGAAGCCACTGGGCAGGGGAGCAGTGCCATTTGCCGCTTCTTGGCCATTGTGAGAAAAGGCAAAGTGGGCCGGAAGGCTGAAGGCCCCGCAGGGGCTCGCTCTGCCAGGGAAGATCACACCCTGCAGCTTCTGGGGTTCAAGGTTTTTCTACTTCCTGTCTAACTTTAGAGGCTGAGGACAGAGCTTCAAATGGAGGGAAACAAAACTATGCTGTACCGCACAGGCTTTGCATTGAGAGGGGGCCAACTTCAAAGGAAGAAACTCTTTTAAATCAGTCTCTTTTCTCAAAAAACCCTACAGGCAATGCTCCCTGTGTGAGAGAGAGTGCCTCAAACCCGGGTCACATACAGAAGGCCGAGGCCAGAACACAGTGCTTTCAGCTTGAAGAACGCTCCAGAAGTTTGTCTCAAACTGATGCATGGATTCCTTTCCAACTGCTTCCACATATACTTACGTAAAGCCTTTTATTCATCTTTAAACAAACTGCTTTCAAGTTTTTTTTTAAGCAAAAATTTATTTTTCCATAGAATTTTGACATCTTTCTCATAGACAAAGGAATGACACATTTTAAAAGTGTACTTTGGACCTTTCAAAGGAGTCTATTTTCTGGCTATTTCCTGAAAAATCTATGTGGCATGCAAAAGCAACCAAACTGATTTTTCTTTGCCTTTTGAAGAAGAAAAAGAGGTTTCCTTCCTCAATACTTATTTCACAGTCCCAAGCCAGCTTTATTTGTTCAACAAATATTTAATCATCACCTAAAATTAAAAAAAAGAAAAAATCTGTCGTTTGGCCTAGTTGAGATAACTGATGGAAGATCCCAGAAGGCCAAGCCTTCCATTTCTGAAATAATCCAGGACAGGTGGCATCTGGGAAGCTCTTTGCTCTGACTGCCAGGACCCGGCAGCCAGCCATTGTCTGCCCATACACAGCAGACACCAGCAGCTAGGCCAGGAGAGAAATAACCTTTGTCCTGGAGTCCCTGGTGACAACTCTATTTCTAGGACCTCTGTCTTTATCTACTTATCTATTCCTGACACTGCAAAGCTCTGAGACCCCTGTCACCCAACCCTCCCAGCCTGGCTTCCTGCTCCCAGGCGACCAGCTGGGGGCGTGGCAGCGGCTCCCGGATTCCTCTGCACACCGACCAGCCTGTCTTCGCTGACCTTGGCCGTCTGTCTGTTCCAATTTCCAGGGCGCTCAGAAACTGCTTTCTCCTATTCAGTTCCTCTGCTAATGGGGACTGCTTTTTAATAGGTTTTGAAAAGAAAAGCACGTATTCTGTATCTCAATGAACGCAAAACCTATAAATTAAATTTCCTAAGTGTAGATCTCATTTTCCTATTATCTGAACAACTTTATTACCAGCTACCAACATTTCACCAATGTTCGATGTTTTGAAGAATAAACAAACCTGCTGGTTAACTGGACTTCAGTATAGATGCAGCTCTCACACACACACACACACACACACACTCATAGCACGCACTTTGTGACAGGCAGCATTATAAGCATCAACCCTCAAACAATTCTCCCTGGTGAATACTACTACTTCGCACAATTACCATTTTACAGATGGGGAGACTAAGGCAGAAAGAGGTTAAATAGCTTTCCCAAGGCCACACGGCAGGAAAAAGGGGCAAATTAAACCCAGGTCGCAGGGCTCCGGAGTCCTGGCTCTTAACCACTACACTTTGCTGTCTCTCCTACGATTGAAGAGTAAGAATAATGAGATTTCACTGCAGTTCAGTTGTCACTGCTTTAAGCTTTGCATGTTTCCCCCTCCCCCAACCAAAGCCAGGCCATTAACATGATAGTTTAACTCAGAATGGTCTCCTTATCAAAGCATTATTTACGAATCTGAAAGTCTTCGGGCAACTCCACTTGAGCAAAATACGAAGGGTAGGCAAAAGAACTACAAAAGTCCCCGTCAAAGTTATGCCTTTAAAAAAAACAACAGTATTTGCTCCATTTCAAAGGCTCACAAAACCTCAGGGCTAAAGGGAAAGAACATTAAAAGTCACCAGCAAAGGCTCTTCTTCCCACCTCTACCCAACCACAGCCCTCCCCTCCCTCAGCCAATACACACACACCCGACGACTGATTTTCTCTGCCGGCACCTGAGCGGCGTGCATGCCCCCCTCTCTTTGAACACTACGGATGAACACTACGGATTCCTGACGGCCAGGAATCGTGCCGGCCAGTCTTCAGGTGCTTTATATGTTACATGGATAAAAAGTAGCTGGCACTTGTTCCAAGACTTTGTTACTGAGTTAAAAACAAAACAAAGGCCCAGAGCCAATTAAGTCAAACAAGGAGTTCGTCCTACAATAACTTTTCCACCGAAGTCACTCAGATGAGTTGGAAGGAGCGCTGAGTGAAGCAGGTAACAGAACAGAGGCTGCGCAGCCACCTCGCGCCGGCCGGACCACGGTCAGGACAGATGCCAGGAACGCGGGGCAGCCATCTTTCTGCATCTCGAAGTTCTAATCACAGGAAGAAGAGTCAACAGAAAATTCCCTGAGGAGAAAATCAATGATGCCCCTTGGAAAGGGATGAGATGGGACAGAAAGAGAGCCAGAGAGCTAATTAGTGCTACTCAGAAGACAAATTAAGGCCTTTTCTTTGACAAGCTGCAAATAGCTGGTTAAGTAAGCGCTTCTGCCACCCCTCCCCAGCTTCTGACAGCTGGCCAGCTGGCTGGCGCAGGTACTCACACAGGAATGCGTAGCAGAGACACAGTCCTGGGCTATCGGACAAAGTGTAAATGAGAAAAAGACAGAGGAAAGGAAAATCACCACTGAGAGAGACAGGGACTGGATCATAGTAGTAGCTAGCTTAAAAAGACAATTAAACCCATTCCTTCGATAAATATTTACCCAATACCTACTGAGCAGTAAGAGCAGAATTCAGCTATCCAAATGATAAGGGGTAATTTCTGTCTTCAAAGAAGCTACCAGCTTAGCAGGACTCCCCAAGGCACTGCGCGGAGTCCTTTACCTAAAGTAACTCATTCAATTTTCATAAGAAACCTCGAAGGTACGTATTACTATTCCCTCATTTTAGAGATGAATACGCTGAGCCGCCAAGGGCTTACACCCAAGGTCAACTAGAAGGTGCCAGGTTCAAACTCTAGTTTAATTCCCAGAACAGGAAATTCCAATTTAGTCTTAACACAGCTGTCCGAAAGCACCATCTGAGGACGGGGGGCAGGGATCAACCACCTGTCACAGAAAATGGACACTTCTGAGCTCAACCCTAAAGAAGAGCTTGCCTGGAGAACAAGCCAGAGATGAATTATGGGAGTACTATGTGCAACAGACATAACCTGGTGTTTTTATTTCTTTAATCTTCTGCATTGCCTTGGTTTGTTATGCCTTGTGATAGGCATAATATTCCAACCAGTTTGAACAATTCCAACAGTTCAAAGAGCTCCAACCCATTCAAGCAATTTGAAATTAGCCCATTATTATCGTTATTTCAAGCCAATTAAATTTCAAAGAGAAAAAAGCCTCACAGCTTAGATCCTGTTTCTCTCCTTACCTTCCTTCCTCAGTTATGCACCGTAAGAAATGCTCACACATTATCTTTGAATAGTGGTAACTATTATCCTAAAACTGCAATTATAGGATCTCAGAAAAAATAACCAGGAGCAGCATTACCAAATGCAAATTCATGTAAGAAAGCAAATGTCACAGCCCAACATGTAGGCAATGGTCCCTCCAGATGCTTCCCGTCTCAGAGTGCCTGAGCTCACTTCAAGGACACCTCAGGGCTGAATAGGGACTGTGCATCCCAGAAGCCAGCCCCGAAGGCCACGGACGGTGCAGACAGCCTGGGCCCTCGCTGGGGGCCGTCATTTTCTCAGATTAGAAAGGAAAGCGTTCCAGAGAGCTAGCTCTAGTCTAAATTAATTTGGCCCTACATAGCAATGCTGCTGCGGCCACAGAAGAACTGAACACCAGCAAAGCTCCCTTGGACTTCTCCGTCCCCTGGTTGCACAGGCCCCAATGCTGTCACAGGGCCATGTAGAAATCAAGCCTCTCCAAGTCATTTAGGGCAGATTAAGTATTCTGGACGGTGGTTCAAGTGCTATCTTACCTGGTATGTGTATTCACTGAGGAAGTCTACACTTCGCCAGGTCCTAAGTAATTATTTATACGTGTATTTTTTAATCCTCACCAGAGGATATGTTTATTGATTTTAGAGTGAGAGGGATGGAGGAGAGACAGACAGACAGACAGACATCAATGTGAGAGTGAAACACTGATCGGTTGCCTCCCCTATGTACCCCGACTGGGGACAGAACCCACGACCTAGGTATGTGCCCTGACCAAGAATGGAACCTACAACCCTTTGGTGTATAGGACGACACTCCAACCAACTATTAACCCAGCCAGGGCCTAAGTAATTATTGAGAAAGGAAGCATTAAATTGGAAGCAAAGTTTTTATCTGATCCTCAAGTCTAAATAGCAGATGAAAACATAAAATTTAAAAAAAAATTGATTTACAAAAGAGAATGCTTCCCACTTATACGCAGAAGAAAATGTCCCCTACACACTATCGATTTCTGTGCAAGGAAGAACAATGTCTACGCCAGACTACTTGGCTTTCAACATCTTAATCGTCTTTCTTCTAATCACATAAACTTGCTTTGTAGAACAAAAGACAAATGGAAATACTATGTTCTGATCATCAACCTATAAAAAAGAACATACTTTTGTTCCCGGTTGTCTAATCTAAGAAGTCTAATACTCCTTGGGGCCACTTTTCTCTCATACCAAAAACTCCTACTGAGAAAGGTCTGTTCTCACCACCCTGGGCTCTAAGCAGAAACACTGAAACACAGACATCAACATGTCCTAAGTAATGGTAACTGCCCAAGCCTCCTTCAAGCAAAATCACACTGCATCGTGTGCTCTGTGTGGCTCCAGGAGGCACAGACAGGCCAGCTCTTCATTGGATCTAGGTTCACCTACACAACAGTTGTGTAATTTTTACTAAAAGGCAGATAAAACTCTAAGACGGGTCTCTTTATAGAGATGGCAGGTGTCATGTAGGTGGTTTTGTTCTCAGAAGCGTAACCAATCTATTTTTTGATGATCATGAATTTATATTCATTTTTATTTCTGAAATAGCAGAGGAGTTCCTTAAAATTATATAGCCCAAGGGCCACAGACCAAAGAATAAAAAGTATACAAGGCATAATACAGAATGGCCTGTGGTGTATTGCAGAGGAGTGTGTATATTACCCCCCCACACACACACACACCCATGCACACACATGGAGAGACTTCAAACCAAAAATGAATGTTCAGGGAAGCATCATGGGGTGTAAAAAGAAAGCCATTTAGAGTCAGGTCTGGGTTTAAAGTCTGTCCCTTACCCAAGCACTAAGCCTCAGGTCCATTTTCTATAAAATAGAAATAGGGCACAGGACAGGGCTGTCATGAAGAGTAAATAAGACAGAACATACAATGGCACTTCGCACACTGCCTCATCCATGGAAGACGATAAACATCAGTTATCTCTCCCTCCCCTCCCCGTGTGTCTCTAAAAGATTTTTTTTTAATATTACTGACTTAAATGGGAATTCTTAGAGTGGTTTTAAAAAATCCTACACATACCTATCTGTTGCAGCACCATAATTTGCAAAGAAAAAGGAAGTAGTAATTTTAAGGGAAAAGTACCGGCTCACTTGCACTGCCTTCTAAAAACCTTCAGCTTTACAGTCTACAGAGACTATTTGCTCTAGGGGAGCAGAATCTGAAATAAAAGAAAAATTCTCGTGGGAAAAAAAATGGCTCCCCCCCCAAAAAAGCCAAGAAAGAAAAGATAATGAGGGGAAATCGAGGGGTACATATAAAGGGGTTTATTTTGCTTAACAAAGTAAAAGTCAAGCAAAATGAATAATCTGCCTCCAGAAACAGTTATTTAAAGGCTTTTTGTAAAGGGCTCTGGTTCCTAAAAAGACAGGAGTCACTGCATATGCCCACCCACTCCTCATTTATTTTTAAACCCTAGATTATACGTTCCTTAGCAACAGAAGGAGCAGATGAGACCCTCTCCACACCCGCACACGCACACCCTCTCCCAAAGCCCCCTTCTTTCCTGTCAAGTGTCATTCCACAAATATCCATGTTCTTCAAAAGATATTTTTGACCTACCTGCAAGTTTCCTCTTCCCCACCTTAAATGATCCCCCTTCCACAAGCAGCCATACTTCACCCCCTAACTGAACCCTTTTGCTTACACTCCACCCTGAGGTCTTCCTAACCCCCTGCATTAACTCCCGGCAGCCCCTGTCCTCAGGTGGCCCAGAGGGAAGTGGTGGTCCTCACCGAGGAGCCAAGGCCCAGCTCCGGCCAAAGCTACTCCTCCCTCACAGACCATTTATTAACCCGTCAGCAAAATAACGTGACCCAGCTGCCCCAAGGCCTGCACAATTGGGCGCCAACGAGTGAGTGGGAAGGCCACTGGCCATGACTCCAAACACGATAACGACAGTGAAAACAGGGACACTTTCCAGATTACCCAGAACATGGGCCGGATGAAATCACCTACCTTGTCTCTGTCTTTCCCCTGAGTTTGGCCCTGGCTGGGCAAGGTTTGTGAGTTCAAAGATCAACCGTTCAGCCTTTGAGGGGAAAAAATAAATAACAGGCAGCGATACCCAACTAGTAGTGTAGGTGCACATTGCCGGAGGGGCCTGTTAAAAATTCCCGATCCACGGAAAGTTTGATTTCGGAAGTCTGGGGTGGCGGGCACTTTTAAGCGGCCACCTGAGGTGACGCTGATGCAGGCGGATTGCTGAATTGGAGACCTGGCAGCCTTATTTAAAAGGAAGTGGTGTTCACGAAGGAGGATCTATTTTCCACGGAGGATTCTATCCCTCCATAGGAAAATGCTGCGCCTGGGTCCGCGTCTATGTGTGTGTGTGTGCACACTTACACACGCATGTGTGACCATGCAGCCCAGGAAGCCGAGGCCCTGCACGGCACCCGTTCCCAGAAGGGAGGCTCAGAGAATGACCGCTGCCAAGAGGCACGCTGAAAGGACTCCCCTTGCAGACTCTGGCTTCGTAGCCCTACCCAGTGAGGAGGCTGATGGAAACAGGAGCCCAGACCCACAATGTGCTTCACATAATGAATGCCCCCCCCCCCACTCCAAATGACAGTTCCTAAATAGGCTGACTGTAGTCCCTGCTCCCCTACGGGCGAGACAGGCCCTCATAACTAGGAAGCAGAACTGCCAGTGCCCCAGCATATCTCCCTAGAGCTACTCCGCTCCCCACCACCTGTCTAATTTTAGAAACCAAAAATATAAAGAGAAAGATTCAGTTGGTCCTGATCTACAGGAGTAGCTAAAAGAGCAAGTCTGGTGGGAAACTGTCTCAAGGCACAGTGAACGGAATGCACTCAAGGGACACAGGGGCAACAACCTCACCGGGAGGACCATTTTCAGAGTCGTCAGAAGCCACCGCTTAGACACGGGGCGAATGCACCCGCGTCTGGGCATCCAGGCCGGGCACTGCCTGTGGGGATCCCAGTGATTCACACACACAGCCCATAAACACAACACACACCCTCACAAACCCACACACCTCTGTCATCTGCTTTTGCTTATATAACAGCACATGGCATGACGGGCTTAATACTTTAGACGGGTTTCTGGAAAGGACTGCTAACTCAAAAAGAGTAGGGTCACAAGGATGCTTTTCTGGACCCCTTTTCAAGATATACTCCCAGCCCTAGCAAGTGCCTATCTTTGAAATGCTATGCTTATCACTTGGACTTTTAAAATTAACAAGCAGTAAGGGTAGTCTCTGAAATTTTCCCAACCTCTCAATATCTTTAATTCTGCCTGGGGCTTGGTGGGGCAGAGAGACTCCTGAATCCTCGTTTCTCATTTCTGGATCCTGACACAATTCGGGGTGCCCCTTTATCATAACGTGGTGGCCATTTACCCCACACTGCCCTTGTCTCACAAATAGAACCATTCTCAGGGGCAAGCATGGCCCCATTCCCCGCCTCTCTCCCAGCCTGCCGGCAGGCTCCCCAAGTCCTCTCTCTGGGCACACGTAGTAGGGAGGGAGAGAGCACGTGTACCTGTAACCCCATAACCAGTTGGATATCTACAGACATGGCCCACATGGACTCTTCCTTAATGGGGGATTTCCAAGCAGATCCAACTTCCAGAAGGATTTATCTTTAGTATAGAGTTGTTCTTTCCTGCCCCTCAGGTGATGTCAAGTATCACGATAGTGCCAGCAAAATCTGGAAGGTAGGGGGGAGCGGTTGAAGATAACCCTGGCTTAAGGACAACTTTGAGGACTTCTCGCAAGAAAACCAGGCACCTCTGTGTGTGTGCCCCCCTCCCACATAAGCGCACGCGCATTTTTCTTGTTGTTCTGACCTCAGGGACTCAGTCTTCTCTCCTGTTTCGGGGAAACCAGGCACGTAGCTTCCCTCCAGCCCAGAATGCTGGGATGACAAGAGAAGGCATCCCCAGAAGGGGGAGGTGGAGGGTGGGGACTGAGAGCGCGAGCGAGCGAGAGCGAGGGCGCGCCAGGTGCCCAACTCCGTGGCAGCGCCCCTCGGCGGGAGAAGCGCGGGTCTCGCGCCCCGCGGCGGCACCTGGCTCCGGTGCCCGGCTCCCGCGCCTACCTGTAAGAGACCTGCTTCCGGAAAGTTAAGTTCCTCAGCTTCTCCTCCAGCGCCTCGTCCGTCTCCTTGGGGCTGGCGGCCCCGGGCTCCTCCAGGGCAGCGGCCCCCGCGCCCCGCGGGTCCGCGCCGCCCTCGGCGCCCAGGCAGCAGCTCCCGGCGCCGCTTCCGCTACTGCTGCTGCCGCCCGTCGCCCCCTTCTCCTCTCCCGCCGAGGAGCTGGGGTTCATGGCGACCGCTCGAGCGGCCGCGGAGGGAAGCGAGGCGGCGCCGCCGCAGAGGCCGGGCCGGCTGACGGCGCTGTCGGCGGCCGCGCTGCGGGAGAGCGAGCAGGTCCGCGCGCCGCTGGCAGGGGCGGCAAATGGCAGCCCCTTCCCGCAGCATCCATCCGCGGCTGCACCGCACCGGAGCATTGTGGGAAACTCTGTGCCTCCACTCCCCCTCCCCGACCAATCAGAGGCCACCTCCGTCCGCACCCCGCGCCCTCCCTAGGTAAACCCGCGCCCTCCAGCCCGCCTGGCCTTTCCTAAATCGGGAGCACGAGGCGGGGCTGAACTTGAACTCTGTCCTGAACCTTCGGGCTGCAGGAGAAGGGGGACAGACGGGGTAGGAGGAGCCGCCCCGCTGGGGACACGGGGCGCGAACACGGGCGTCTGCAGAGGAAAGCGCCCGAGGGAAACTCCAAGGAAAGCGTGCCGCGCCCTGGTTTCCACACCCGGAAGCTGGGACCGGGACGGGCGCGCTGCCTGCCCCAGCGCTCGGCACCGAGCGGCGGCGCCCACCCTGGACCCCGCGCCCTCGTGCGCGAGGCCCGCGGCGGATTCTCGCCACCGCCGCTCTCCCGAGCCAGGCAGAAGCCGCCCTAGGCGGGAAACCTTTGGGAGACGTAGAAGGAGCGCAGTCGGGGCGACCCTAGGAGGGAAGTCGTGCGCAGTGTAAATTAAGGGGCTGGGAAGGGTGAGTTCAAGTTCACGCTACTGATGAGGCACCTGCCTCCTCTCGCAGGGCGAGAGCTGGGACCCCCTTCATGCCTGAATCCTCCAGCCCAGCGTCTTCCAGACACGTAGCAGGCTCTCCCTAAACAGCTGTTAATCTGACTGAATCTGATCACAGGGCCCTTGGTAAAGTAGAAAAGCTGAGAGAATCCAGGTGGCAGAAGTTGAGGGTGCCAGCACCCGGTGCTGGTGCTGGATTGGGAGGGATGAGAGGATGGGCTCCCCCAACTGGGGCTTCCAACCACTTGGGACCCTCTGCTTAAATAATCTAACCTTAACAGTCTGCAGATTTAACTGCTCGCCTCACTGCTAGTTTTTGTTTCTAAGATGATCGAAAAGTCAATGGGATTTGAACAATGTGCTTCCAAGTTTGTGAGACAGATAGTTTCCCAAATGAGGGGTTTCCACCCAAGAAATCTCTGCTGTCAACAAACACAAGAAAGATCCATACTTAAGGTTAAGTGTACTAACCAAAATATATATGTACATGTGTGTATGTGGTCAGAGAACAAGATCAGTGAAGAATTTCAGGTCAGCATCGTGCAACCCCAAACGAGTTGCTTGTTTTCTTTCCTTTTATTTTCTTACTACTAGAGTTAGAAGATTGAGCAAAATACCTCCAACCTCTCCCAACTCCCACATTCTGAAACTGTCTTCATGTGTATACTTTAATAAGCCAACACTCAGGGCATTTCCACAGTGGAGTGAGGAAAGGTAATAAAAATAAAAACAGCAGGTAGTTATTAAGCCCTCATTTATTTCTATATAAGTGTAGTACTAAACACCTTACACACCTGTCTCTACATATTCACAGCATCTCTCAAATGTAACTTCCCCCATCGTTCAGGCTTATGCAACTAGAAATTGGCAAATGGGGAAACATGCCCATGCTGCTTGGTTGCAGGTCTTTGCTCTTCACACCGGTGCCGTGCACCCATCTTCAGAGGGGACTGGGCATACCAGGTGCTTCCAGCAGTCATGTAAAATGAGATCCAGGAATATCTGGTGCATCGCTAAGACCCAGGAAACCTCATCTTATCTGAATTACTGGACCGCTTCCTAACTGCTCTCCATACCTTCTACAGTCAATTCTCTAGCTCCACTGCCAAGCTACCGCTGATATTTTATCCTCTACCTAAAAACCTTCCAATTATGTCATCACGAAAGCAAAGTTCAAACAACTTCTTACCTGATCTCCAAGGCCACACTAGTGGATGGTGTGCCAGCCCTGCCCACGTCCCCCTCCGAGTGGTAATAGTGCCACTCTGAATTGGACTCCTTACAAGTCCCAGAAGCTCTCTGCTCTCTCTGCTCTCATCTTTCATGCATGGGTCTGTTGTCTCCTCTTCCACCCTCCTCCCATCCCTAAAACTACCCTCGCTACCTACTGCACCTCCATCAGATTTCAGTGTGCGTGTCCCTCACCACTAGAAACCTCCATTGATCTCCTTCTGGACTATGGTGAGTGTAGCGCCAGCAGGCCCCCAGCGCACCATTGTATTAAAACTTCAGCCCACTGCAACCGTTGCTCACTTGTCTGTCTCCCTGACATGCGCATAGAGGCCACATGTTGTTTATCACGAAGTCCCCAGTAATTAGCATAATAACTGTGCACATTGTAGGCCATCATTAAGTATTTATTGACTTAGGGAAGAAATATAAATGGCTTTCAGCATATAAACATATGCTCAGATTCACTCCATATAAAAGAAATTCAATTTTAAACTATAATAAGATCCATTTTTTAGAATAAGTTTGATAATAGATGCTAATAGTGATGGAGTAGGAAAACCAACGGTGCCTCAAATTGTTGGCATTGTTTGGTACTGTCTCTCTGCTGCGAAATTTGGCAATATCTATCAATATTTGAAATCCACAACCTAATTAACCTAGCCGTTCTCCATCTACGACTTTGTCCTCTGAGATCCTCGTAAGTGTATAAAAAAAAAAAGTAAGACTGAAAACAACCTAAGTTATGTTTATATGGGATTAAGGACCTAAATTATTATTCATCCAAACAAAGGAATTCTCTGCAGCCTATAAGAGAAAAAGGTAAACTGATAACATATTAATATAAAACGATCTCAAAAATGCTAACTGGAAGAGAAAAACTGGGTTCAGCATATTTAGTATGCTATCATTTACAGAAAAAAAAAGAGGACAGCTATTGATATATTTCAAGAAAAACACATGACAAAACAGTGACACTCAGAGTTGAGCAGTCCTAGCTAAAATCTTGAGTTTTTGCCTGATTGGATGAATACATACTAACAGGAGACGGAAAGCATTGCAACCGAGCAGGAAAACCAGCTGGACCAATCAGGTGTCTATTTGTATATTTAGAGTGTATCAACAAAAATGGGCTGCTAAACCAAAGAAAATAGGGCAAAAACTGGTCATTGAACATGCATTTAAAACAAAAAGAGTAGAAACCCTACAACTGAGAAGCACAAAATAATTCCAGTATAAGTCAAATAAATTCTTGTCGTGGGTGGTCTTCTGAAAAGTTCCTTAAAATATCAGTTATTCTTTTAGACAATTTATTTTCCTTTTTGTTTTTCAATGGTCACTAAGCAACCTTGTAATTATTTGTTCAACTTCATAGTTACCTTGACTCTGAAAAGTGGAATCCTTGGAAATTGGTCAAAAATACTCCAATTACGGGAAAAGAAACTGATGTTCAGGTTTTAAAATGCATCTCCTATGATTTTGAGTAACATAAACAAGAAAATGAGCTTCTCTGGTATCTTGAAACGTACCACTTCTAACCCCAGACCTCACCTACCCAACACCTCCATCACTGGACCCAGAGAAAGATCCCATTAGGTGGGCTTCTTACCTCACCTTTCTGTTATCAATTACTGTTCTTTCTAAAACAGGTATTAACCAACTCTTGAATACCAAACTTGATTGCCCTAAATTCTAGGTCTGATCAAAAAAAACTTCAAGTGTGGCGTTTTAAAGAAAAAAGAAAAATTTTTTTTGAGTTTAGATAAGACCACAAGATCAGTAATAAAGAAAATATTATGTCCAACATTTTCAAAAATATATGTAGTGAGCAGGTATTTTTACGAAATAACACAGAGTCAATTTTTTAAAAGCAAATACCACATTTAAAGCACACACACACACTTTTAGGATCTTAGCTATTTATAGCCCAACCTAAGGGTAATAGAGCTTATGAAAATATTGTCACTAAAGGAAAAAATAAAAAGGAAAGTTTCCAGATTGAGCTCATTCCTGCCTCCAACCTTAACTTTAACTAAAAGTTGCTGCTTTTAACCCTATCACAGAAGTTCCCAAACTTTTTCAGCTCTCAGACCCTTACTAATTATCTTTCCTGGGATCTCTAGGCCAAAAGAAGAGTCTAATATTTATGTTTATTAGGTAGTTAAGTGCTAACAATTTAATAACTATTTATGTCTCAACAACTCTAATAGCTGTTAAAAATATTACACGTAAATCGACCAAAAAATAATGTTTGTATTTCATTCTTAAATAGCCACAATTACTTAATAACAAGTAATGGGCATAACACAACTTCTCCAGCCTTGGAATCAAGTTAGAAACCGCCACCCTCATTTCCTGTTCCCCACTGATTTTTACATGGTATTGCTTTTTATAAGAGCAACCACTGAAAACCCAGCTTTGCCAGAATAATGATGTCACTGAAAGAATGTAGAGTGATCCAGCATTGAAACTGTCAACTACACCGAAGTAATAGATTGCAGGGTGTATAACAGATGTCAGGTATCACTGTGTTTCCCTCAAAATTTTAAAATATCCTGCAATGCCCCTGTGAATTCATTGCAGAGACCCGAGCACCTCCACACACAGTTCAGGAACTGTGATTTGACCCCACAAATTTTTAGTGATGTTTGTTTTTGCATGAGTTCCCTAGAAAACAGATCGTGAGGCAAAGATTGCAAGCCATGGCTTTATGGAGAATTGTAATCGCAGAACTATTTGAAGGAAAAAAGAGAAGTAAGGCAAAAAATAAAAATAAAAAAGGAGGAAAAATAAATTCAAGGTGGTGAGTTATGAAATGGTTGTGCCCTGACAAATAAACATACCTGGTCGCTTGGGCACCAGAACTTCCTCCGGACACAACTGACATCATCGTTGCACCTGGGAACATTCCATCTGCAAAAGAAAGAGGAATTTCTGGGCCACCTTCTTCCTGTCTCTCATCTCTCGCTGCTTGACATTTGTCCCTCAGGGAATTAACTCACCCTTGCTTCTAGGTTGTATTACTGGATCTTCATGGCAGCCTCTGGGGAAACCATGTCCCGGCCCCATAGCAGGCCTCCTCATCCCTTCCTGTCAGGATGGGAAGAACCTGTAAAGATAGAGGTTGGTTGCACCTGAGCTCTGGAGGCTGTGAAGGTGCCTAGCCCTGCTGAGGGAGGCAGAGAGAGCTGGCTGAGGCAGGGTACCAGGTGACAGCAATGGCGGCTGGGACTCTCACTGAGCAAGTGAAAGAACAAGGGGGTGGGGAGGGGAGAGGCACACTAAGAAGGTCCTGCACACTCTGCATGTCTTCTCCTCACTTAGCTCTGACTTCACTTACCCCCTTCTCAGATGGGCCTCCTGGACCCTCCCTGAAATGCTTTTTCCTTCCATAGCTGACATACAACTTTGTTTTATTTTCCTACTAGCACTTCTCCCCATCTTAATTGTACTATTTACTTTAGACTTTCTCCTCTTATTAGAATTGGAGGTCTAGCTTAGCTGTGTTCAAAAAAAACTGTACCAGGCCCACAGTATCACATAACACATGTTTACGGAATGAATGAATCAACGTTATCCAACACTCCTTTGCCCACAAGGAGCATCAGAGGGCCAACCAGAAAGGCTCTGGGATTGTACATTTACCAGCGGATAAGGGAAGAGGGATCCCTGTGAGGACTGAGTGATAAGCCCGAGATGCCCAGGCTTGCGTCATTGCCATACAAAATCTGAAGCTATGGCGAGAGCCCGCAATTAGAATGGGGAAAAATCTTTCAGCTCCCCTGATAGGAATTGTAGGACTTCGTTAGCACAGGCAGTCTCTAAGGTAGAGTTAAGTAAAAAATAGAGCTGTTACGTCTCTAGGATGGAAGGGGTCTTTAGAGCATCCAGTGCAGCCTTCCGTCCATGCACAGCGCCCCCACGGCATCACTTCCCGTGAGCCTTTGTAGCCTTGAACGACTGACGCTCTTAGGAGTCACTCCTTTATGAGACAACCGGGTCCTTTTCCACAGGCTCTGTCCTGAAGTTCTTCCCATTCTCCATTATTATTCATTACTCTTCCTGTTGGTGCCCCGAAGAAAGGAACATGGTTTGCAATGTTCCTTTCGAGTCGCTGGTTTGGGGGCCAAAATGAAAACATTAACCTTTATTTAAGCTTTCTGTGTTCTGTCACTTACCCATCCTAAGTCTTCAAGATCTGAAGTCTGTCATTGACTGCATTGACATTCCCTCCTGGGCCTTCTCAAGGCAGGTCTGATCTGTAATATACTAAATAGTGTCACCGATGAATTTCCTGAAAAGAATAAGGTCAGGCTAAGAATGTACAGCCTAGCCCATAAACCTCAATCCAAGCTGACGGTCATTCATGTCGCCAAATGTTACCAAATGTCTATATGAGATATACGTTGTTCGAAGTACTAGAGATTCATCAGGGAGAAACTAAGACCCTGATTTCTTAATGGCAAACGTTCAAGCGCTCCATTAATCAATACCTCTTGTGAATAGTTATTAAAATCTGAATTAAACACTGAGCTGGTCTTTCACTGAATCCACATTTCTTTATTCCAGTACAAAGTCTGGTTGAGGGATTATGTCCCATACTCTATTTCTACTGCATTACCTCAAAGTATCAAGTATCAGACAAAAAAATAAAAAGAAAAAGAAAGAAAGAAAAGGAAAAAAAAACCCTATCAGAGAAAATGAGGCTCATCTAATGTGACTTTTTAATTAAGTCATCCTAATTTCCAGGGATCATACCCATATGGTTTTATTTTTCAACATGATAAGTATTTATTGGGCCTCTTCTATAAATAACTCTGTGCTAATGCTAAAGATTCAAAGATGGGAACAATTCAGCACACTCCTTAAAAGAGTTTACCATTTAATTGTAGTACATGAAAACCATTTTCTTTCTTTTTCACTGGAAGTAATGAAAGTCATGAAGTAGACAATGTAGCCTTTTTACTCAGAAGCCATTCTTGTCCCCACTGTCCCTCATCTTCTCAGACTCCAGAGATGTAAAGGGCCACATGCTCTCTTTCCCAAACTTCCCATAATGAAGTGTGACTATGTGACCTGGTTCCGAACAATGAGCGCTAAGCCAAAATAACCAGATGGGGTTTGGGGAAAGTGTTTTATTAGCCCAGAAAAGTAATATGCCCCTCTAGTCCTTCGCCCTTGTTCCTTCTTCAATCCAATGCCTAGAGGTATAATAGCCAGCTTGCAACCATGAAGACAAAACCATTTACTAAGGATGGAAGAGTCAGATGCAATGGACCTTGGTCCTCGATGACTTCCTTGAGCAGTTGCCAGCACAGGACAGCTTGCCGACTACTAGGCTTTTTATGACAAGAGAAAATTTTACTCCTCTATGTTTAAGCCACTGTGGATGTGGATTAACTCTTTTATTGGCTTGCAGTCAAATGCATTCTGAAATTTTAGTTGGCACAAGTGAATTCAGAAAATATGTATTATATTAACTGAAATATTCATAATGACCTATATCAAATGAGGTATTCAGGCTATATCCCCCCAATGGTAATTTTATATTTAATTCCCAAAGCTAATTATGAAATTAACAATATTTTTCTTGAACCAAATCCTCCCATTTCTGGAAGTGTATTTTAAGTAAAAATCTCAAGTAAAAGGATCCTAAGTACAGGAAAATATTTATCATAGAATTGTTTAGAATAATGACGAAGTGCTCTAAAACATCAAAAACAGGAAAATAAGTAAATTTGTCAAAGCCCATTAAAGGAATATTATGCAGATGAATAGCTATTTTATAATATTATGAAGAATAATAGTTATGGATCCATGCAAATGTTACACAAATTGCTGATGATGTGCTGAGTAAAAACAATAGGATACGAAGTTGACTGGCATCATCATTGCTACTGTATAAAATATGGGTATAAAAGACAGAGAAGGAAGCACACTCACCCTTCCCCTCAGTGACGCCTCCTCAGATTCGCTTCTTTGAAAGCCAAATGAGCCACACTCACGCTGTCATGGGCGTGATAGGCCCGTCCCACAAATACATCAGACCTGACGACACAATTGAGGAGTCGGCCCTGCTGACGGTGCTGAAGGAGAATCTCCCCGACTTCCTCAAGGGCCGTGACCAAAAAGGCAAAGATTGCTTGTCCCACATCCTTGAGGAAAAGGACAAGAAGATAAGAAGATTCAGTATTCCGAATTTGGGTCCGTGGTGGGGGACCTGGCCGCGGACTGCTGCAATCAGAGACAGAGAGAGGCGTCTTGAGCGGGGGAAGCCAGGGAGCCCAGGCCAGCCCCAGGCCTCCGGAGACCCCCCAAAACAATAAAGTGTCCCCGTCTCCCAAAAAAGACAGAGAAGGAATGCACAAAGAGGGAAACAATTGCTTCTGAGATGACTTCAATTTTTTTGAAATTATTTATATCGATATTATATTACAAGACATTAGATCATAAAAATTATATTATTAAATACCATGTTATTTCAAAAATACCTTTTTGTACTTCTACAGGAGGTATCATACACTATGATTTGGAATCACTGGATGTTTAAACAGAACCATTTAATCTAAATAAATGGCATAAGACATTTTAATTCAGTAAAGGGGGAAACTTTTGTAATAGGAAAAGCTCATTAAGATTAGAATGATTCCTCCCAAGGATGAACATGAAATGTAGAGTCAAATGAGTTAAAGCAATTAACTTCATTTTTCTTGTATGTCATGGACAATGAAATTATTTTAATAATTAAGATTGTCTTTTGCACAAATAAAAATGGCAATAATAAAATGTCAGAGCTGGAGGAATTTGGAGATTATATGTTCCCACCTTTCATTTCACAAATAAGGGAACTGACACCTAGAGAAGCTAAGTTAACTCTCCAACAATCACGTAGGTAGGTAGTGAAGAACAAAGGGTAGAGTTCAGGTCTTCTTTAATGGTTTATCCCCTAAAAGAAACATTTACTCATTATATAAGCATTTAAGTAGGCGCTGTGTACTGTTATATACTGGACACTGTGTTAAGCATTGTATTCAAAGATAAATTGGAACATACACTACGCTTCAAGGATCAGAGAGTTACAGGGTAAATAGGATGTAATTATAATGCACATTGACATAGCATTTATGTTCAACTAGGTTAAAAAAAGCCTTGGAACATGACCTTAGAGGACTTAACAATTGATATCTGATGAGTCCAGGGAAGAAGTGACTTTCACCATCTAGAAACAGAATGTTGTAAAAGCACAGAAAAAATTAACGAGCCAGAGGTGCCACACAATGCCAACTATCTTGATATGGCACAGACTTGGAGGGGCAAGAGAGAAGTGGAGGTGGAGGAGGCTAGGGGGCAAGTTACAGATACTTTAAATGCCCTTCTACTCTCTTTGGAGGATTTTGAACTTTGTGCAACAGGCAAACAAGAAGCACAGTTTATTCCTCAGTAGGGAAAATAATACAATACAATTAGATAATAAGCTTTAGAAAGCTATCAGGGTATGGAGGACAAGGCTGGACAGGAAGGGGCAGGAAGACAAGTTATGAGTCTGTGCAAGAAGTATGAAGGGCTCGAACCAAAGCAGTGGACATGGGCTGAGAAGGGGAATAAATATTCAAGGGCTATTGTTGAGATAGAAACAAAAAAAATTATACAAATTAACTATAAATAGTGAGAGAAATAGTAGAATCAAAGTTATGCTCAAGAAGGAGCCCTGGAAATTTTAAGTAAATTCTAATAACACCAACAACCTAATGTAATTTAATATGGTCTTATCTATATGTCACACATAGCTGCTCAAAAACTCTGCATCCAACATATCCATCTCTGCTGATCAAACACAAGTTATGCAAGAGAGGGCAGGTCAAATGCTTGTTGTATTTTACCAAGACTGATCATGAATAGAAAATCTCTACATACCTATATCTAGTAACAAGATTGTACTGGTAATCAAAACACTCCAACAAAGAAAAGCTCAGACTCAGATGGCTTCACTGGTGAATTCTACCAAACATTTGAAGAAGAATGAATACCAATCCTTCTCACACTCTTTCAAAAAATTGAAGAGGACGGAATACTTCCAAATTCACTCTACAAGGCCAGCATTACCCAGACCCCAAAGTCAAATGAAGACACTGTAAGAAAACTGTAAACCAATATTCCTGGTCAACGTTGATGCAAAAGCCCTCAACGACATACTAGCAAACAGAATTCAACAACACATCAAAAGAATTAAAAACTGTGCCCAAGTGGAATTTATTCCTGGAATGCAAACATGGCTGAACATATGAAAACCAATCAATGTAATATCACATTAACAGAATGAAGGTGGGGGGGACTCACACGATTATCTCAACTGATACTAAAAAGTCATTTTAGAAAATTCAATGCTTTTTCATAACTATAAAAACATTCAAGAATCCAGGGATAGAAGGGACTCAACCTGATGAAGACCATATTTTTAAAGAAACCCACTAACATCATACTTAAGCTAACATCATACTTAGTGGTAATAGACTGAAAGCATTTCCTTTAAGATCAGGAGGAGGACAAGAATGCCTGATTTTTGCCACTTATATTCCACACTGTATTAGAAGTCCTAGCCAAAGCAATTAGGCAAGAAAGGAATAAAATTGAAAAGAAAGAAGTAAAATTATCTCTGTGGACAAGAGTATCTTATGTGTAGAAAGTCCTGAAGGTTCTACAAACAAACAAACAAACGAAAAAAAAGATTAGAACTAATAAATAAATTCAACAAAGTTCCAGGACACAAAATTGACATGCAAAAACCAATTGTATTCCTACACACTACAAGGAACAATGAGCAAAATAAGAAAATGATACCATTTACAATAGCATTGAAAAGCATAAAATACCTAGGAATAAACTTAACCAAGAAGGTGAAAGATTTGTATACCAAAAACTACAAAATGTTGTTGAAAGAAATTCAAAAAGATTCAAAAAACAGAAATTCATGTGTTCATGAATTAGAAGACTTAATGTTGTAAAGATGTCAATATTACCCAAAGTCATCTACAAATCTAATGCAATCCCTATCAAAATTCCAGAGGCACTTTTCTCAGAAGTAGGAAAAAACCCATTTTAAAATGTATATGGATTTTCGAAAGACCCTGAATAGCCAACACGATCGTGAAAAAGAAAAAGTTGGAAGTCTCATACTTCCTGATTTCCAAAGTCCTTACAAATCCACAGTCACCAAAATAGTGTAGCCCTGGCATAAAGGCAGACATACAGGCAAGTGGAATAGAAAAAAAGCTCAGAAATAAACTTTCACATAAATGGTTAAATTATTTTCAACAAGGGTACTAATATTATTCAGTGGAGAAAGGATAGTCTCTTTAACAAATGGTATTGGAAAAATTGGCTAGCCACATAAAAAGAGTGAATTTGGACCCTTATTTAGCTCAAGTTGCTGTGAAAAACAATCATTGTCTGGATTAAACAGCAGACATTTATTTCTCAGAGTTCTGGAGGCTGAGGAGTCTAAGATCAATGTATCAGCAATTTAGTTCTTGATGAGGGCCCGCTTCCTGGTTTGCAAACAGCCTCCTTCTGCCAATATTCTCACATGGCGGAGAGGGGGAGTTCTAATGTCTCTTCTTCTTGTTATAGGAGTACTAATCCCTCCATGGGGCTCCACCCTCATGACCTCATCGAAACCTAATTACTCCCAAAGTCCCTACCTCCAACATTGCTGGTTAGGGCTTTACAATACAGTATATGAACTTTGGGAGAACTCAAACATTCCATCTATAACACTCATCTTATACCATATAAAAATTTTAATTCAAAATGTATCGAAGACAAAAACGTAAGAGGGAGAAAATTTTCATGACATTGGATTTGGCAAAGATTTCAGCTCTGACACAAAATATAAATGCAACAAAAGTAAAACACAGATAAACTGGACTAAATCAAAATTTAAAACTTCTGTGTATAAAAGGACATAATCAACACAGTGAAAATGCAACCTACAGCATAAGAGAAAATGCTAGCAAATCACATACCTGTTAAGGAGCTAATACAGAATATATAAAGAATTTCTACAACTCAACAACAAAACCACAAATAACTTGATTAAAAAATGGGCAAAGGACCTAAACAGGCATTTCTCCAAATAGTTAACAAGCATATAAAATAATGCTCAATTTTACTAGAAATGCAAACCAAAACCACCATGAGATATCATCTCACATGCATTAGAATGGCTACTACAAAAAAAAAAAAAAAAAAAAGAACTGAAAAATTGCAGGTGTTAGTGAGAATGCAGAGAAATTGGACCTTGTTCATTGCTGGTGGAAAAGTGAAACGGTGTAGCCGCTATGGAAAATAGTGTGGATGTTCCTCAAAAAAAATTAAAAAGTATCACACGACCCGGCAAGTTCACTTCTGGGTATGTATCCAAAAGAATTAAAAGCAGGCTCTGGAAGAGATATCTGTGCACTCATACAGCAGCAGTATTCACAATAGCCAAAAAGGGAAACCAACCCAAGAGTCCATCCATCTATGAATGAATAAACAAAATGTGGCTTATACATACAATGGACTATTATTCAGCCTTAAAAAGGAAGGAAATTCTGACACATGCTACAGCATGGAAAAAACTCAAGGACATTATGCGAAGTGAAATAAGCCAGTCACCAAAAGACAAATACCATATAATTCCACTTATATCAGGTACCTAGAGCAGTCAACTTCATAGGAAAAGAAAGTGGAATGGTGTTTGCCAGGGATGGAGGAGGGGGAATGAGGAGTTGTTTAACAAAAACAGATTTTTAGTTTTGCAAAATGAAAACCTTCTGGAGACTGATATATTTAACACTACTGAACTGTACACTTAGAAATGGTTAAGATGGTAAATTTTGTTATCTTTTTACCGTGATTTTTTTTAAAAACTGCTTGCGGAAAGCCTTTGAAACAAAAGATAAACTATGTTTGAGGACAACATGAAAGTGAATTTATGCTGAGACCACAAGTTATTGAATCTGCCTCTGATTTTATGTCTCAGACCATGAGCAAGGAAAATAAATTCTCCAAAGATGAGTCCAAATGAGTTGGAGCCAGGTAGGCGCAGTTGCAAGGCAAGGGAAGAAATAATTTCTTGATGGAGCCATCAAAGCTAAGATGCCAATCCCTGCACCAAATTTCAGGACCTCGGAGCTTTCTCTTCCCTCTTCATTAATCAAAGCTAATGCAGAATTACAGGGTGAAATGACTTGCCAAAGAGTTTTCCATTTTCTGCCTCTCTGAAATGATGCTGCTTGAAGTGAGAAAAGTTCCCTGAGGACAGATGCCCCTGCTCTCAGGACCAGGGTTTCCTTGCAGCTACAACAGAGTGCCGAGAGATCTGTTTTGCTCTCATTGTCGACAGACCCTCCGGAGAGCCCAGCACCATCAGCAACACTTACCCAGGCCAATCCTCCACTATGGACATGCACAGACGAACTTTTGCATTTCCCTTTCGTGCAGGACGTTAATTGGCTTGCCGTAATTTAACCTTCCTGGGCCATTACTTTGCTACCCACAGGGCTTGAAAGCAACCCCTATTACATTTTTCAAACTTCTCTTCAACTGATAGCTTAAACTAGTGTTTCTCAGGCTTCACCGATATACCAGCCTCTCTTAAAGGAAGAAAGGGTTCTTACAGACCACAGATTCATTAAAATTCTTTCGTTTATGATTTTGCTTTACAAAACAAGGCATAAAGTCCTTTTATTAGTTATACAACGATAAACCCCAAATAATGTTCAAATACTATAGGAAAGTCTACAACTCTAATATTCAAAATCCTAATAGGAATGCATGATGGATGATGTTTTTTTCAAATTGAATCACCTTCGACGTGAATGTGATCCTGTCGCTCCACAGCTGGCTCTTCTAAGATGGGGGCGTTTGATAATATTCGACGTTCTGGTCATTATTCTCTCCCCCGTCACTGGAAAGCCTTTGCTCACACACCTGGCCTCCTTAACACAAAGTTGTCATCTACGTAATAATTCCACCTCTAGCCTCTACTCATTAGCCCACGGTCACAAGAGAGTGTCACTTGGTAATCAGTGTAAGTGGGGCTCCTGAAATCACAGGTCATTAGTATTGAGAAGATAACCTGAGTCACGCAGAATTGACATATGCTAATTTTTTAGACTACCATATAAATGAAAGCAAATATTTTTAACTTTCAAGGGGAATAACAGGAGCTCTAGGCTCTTGGGAGGAGTTGAGGAGCATCACAGCATGCCTCCTTGAGTGTCCATTTAATACTTAATGTTTTTCATTGTTTACTGTTTATCTCTGCCCAATTAGTGTGTCAGCAACTTGAAGACAATAAGGCCTGTGGTTCTGCAGCTCCTCCTATAGTGCCCAAGAAAACTATGCCTATTGTCATAAATTATAATTAACCAATTGTTTGCTTGATCCAGAGGTTCTGAAGTGATTAAAATTTCCTGAAGTGTTTACTGCTTTGAAGTCCGTACCGGTCCATTTATTTTTTTCCAGTTTTATTGAGATATAATTGACATATAACGCTGTGTAAGTGTAAGGTTTATAGCATGTACCAATTTATTGAGTTAAAGAAGATATTAGTGAGCTCAGTGAGTGGGTTCAGCCCCTGCGGGGCCATTTTGAGATGTGAGTTCTGTCGGTTCCCCGCCGGCAGCCCTCCAGTACCACCTGCCCTCAGACCCTAACACCTGAGCACTCCCACTTCCTGACTTTCATTCAGGTGAACCCGAGCTAGAAAATGGGAACAGATTTAAAACAGGATGAGTATGGAAAAACCTATATCAAACCTTCCACAGTCAAAGCCCTGTCTCAGATGGACGGAGCAGTGGTGGGGATATTGGATAAGAAAGCCAGAGCCCTGTTTGCTCAGCCTTGACCACCAGGCAGGTGTGTGGCTTCAGGCAAGTGACTTAACTCCTTTAGCATTTAGTTACCTTACTTATAAAATGAACAGGTTGAAACAGAGATTCTCTAAGATTCTTTCCTGCCCCAAGAATCTCATAAACAGGAACAAGGTGGAAGCAGAGTTGAGGTAGACAGCTACCTCATCGTACATTTTGTTGTCCTGAAGCAGCCTGAGTGACGCCCTAACTACTCGATTGTTTTGTTTTTCTCTCACATCTCCCTCTCTTTCTGTATCCTCCATCTCCTTCTCTTTTTCCTCCCACCCCCTCTGCAGATGGTACTTACCATCAGGGAAGAAGGGAGCAGCATGAGAAGAAATCCTCCGAAGGCTGTAACCACAGACCGTCTCACAGACCCCAGCGCATTCCCTTTCTCTTAGGCACAAAGATGGGTCCTCTTTATGTTTTCCTGCCTCGGAAAGCAATTCCATGAGCAGGTTTGCCGGTCGGAACATTGAACCATTTCCAGATCACTTCACCAAAGTGAACGGATAAATGTAGTCTGGGGGTCAAGAGTTCATCATCGAGGTGTTTCCGGCTCCATTACTCAGTAAACATTAAATAACAATAACAGAAACGACACTATTAACACCACCACTCAGGGTGAGTTCTTTGAGATGAAAGGACGCAGGCAGGAAAAAGAGAGAACTCATTCTTCAGAAAGATATAATACAAACAAAAAGAGGTGTGTTTGTTCCCCATATGTTTAAAATTTGTTCTTTAAGCAAACACCCTTAAGAGTTCCCATTACATTTTTATTAACATTATCTTCAGTTCTTCCATGGAAAGCCCATAATCTGATTATTCAGCCTGAATTCCCCTTTCAATCATCTCTGCCTCCTGGTGGTGCCCGCTGTGCCAGCCAGCCTGTGACGTCCCTCAACCAGTGTGGGCAGGCCCTTGGGCCTCTCAGGTGGAACTGGAAAGTCAACAGTAAAAGGCAAAGAGGGTTTCCTTTATACCTCCAGGAGGCCTGTAGCAAAAAAGCTGGTGGTCAAAAGGGAGGACTCTAAGTGCCCCTTCGGTGCCGAAAATTCTCGCTAGAATAAGCAATGACAGGCAACTACCCTCCCCGCCAGCAAATTTCTTCTGCCTCTGCTCCAAAAAGTCCATTGGATTAGCCAGTTGGTTGCCCAAGTCACCTAAGCAGATAGCAGGTCTCCTCGGTAGCTTTCTGGTTTGGGGACCATCCTATGTAGTGCAGTGATCTGGGTTGTCCATCAGATCCAGATTTGGGGGGATTGTCCTAGACAAACTGTTCACCAAGTTCCCGTGTTTGGCCATAGTTACTTTCATGGCTGAGTTGGCCATGCGAAAACCAGAAAGGTTAAGGAGTCTGAAATCTGCTCTCAACTCATCATATCCCCTCTTGGGGCATTAATTTAACCTAAGGCTTGAGGAAATGCTGGGGATACGTTACATTGGTTTTGAGGTACTCTTGGAAGCGCTCATTCATTTACCAGTTCCCTCCAATTCTCTGTTCCACCCACAGTTTCACACACCTATTTTCATTTCCTGGTGCTTGTCTTGTGCCATGTTCCTATCTATTCAAGTAATCATGTTTCCATGCAAAAACAAACAAACAAATTATTTTCCTCTCTCTACCTGTCCATTCTTTTGTACATGTATAACCATTAAGCTGGACAAGAATGTTTACATGAGTCAAAATGTGAGTGCCAGTGGAAGTGTATAATACACACTGATAATTGAACTTCACCCCAAACCACATTGACACTCTGAGAACAACTTCCCAGGTAATTCTAATGTACAGCCACTGAGTGTGAGAACCATGGATCTAGAACTTGCTGGCCTCTCCTGGTACAATATGGGCACTTGCCCAGTGAATGCTGGTTCCTGATAAAGTAACTTGGTCCCCCAAAACCTTGGCAGCATAAACAATGGATGTAGTAGTAGTTTTCAACAGAGAGAGATGTCTGTAGGTAGGTGGCGTCAGTAAGGAAAGTTTTGTGGCATCCGTGGGAATTCATGGAAAGTTTTAAATGACAGGTATTGTTCCACTTCTACTCTCTGAGGAATCTCTACCGAGAAATCTTACATATACAGTAATTCTAACTAACACTTATGTGACAATAATTAACATATTACTTATATGAACTCTATATTCACAATAAGTTGTAAGGGAGATACTGTTTTAATTTCCATTTTATGTGTCGAGGAAGTAAGCAGAGAGGTTAAGAGACTTACTTGCTCAGGATGATAAAGGTGGTACAACTACAGGGTCGGAATTTTGAATCCTGGTTCAGATCTGTGCCCTGTCTCTGGGACAGAGCTCCCGTATAGAACCCCTTAGTGCTTCTGTGATCCCTTAAACTGAGCTAAATATCTCTTCTTTTCCATGTCTATTTATGGGTTCTAACCTTGCCTTTTGAGGACAAATCTGTTTCATATAATGAAGGACTCAAATATCTAGGGCTATAGGTTGCTAGACTGGAATTGTAAATCAATTACTGTTGCTCCTGCATTGTATAGGTGGCCAAATTGAGGGTCAAAATGTTCGAGACATTTCCAAAGCTCCCTAGCCTATCAGTGGACCAGGCACAACAAATGCCAGATCTCTCGATAGCTCCAATCCAGCACTTAGCTGGTCATTCCTCTCAAAGATGGCATCTCCTCTTCTCTGAGACAAGGGACTCAGTCTCCTCCTACTTTTCAATATATAGGGTGGGGGGGGAAGTAGGTTTACAGTTGTTCGCATAAAAGTAATACAATAATGAATAAATAATAGGACAAAAATAAACTCTGTGTTTTGCATACTCACAACTGTAAACCTACTTTTCCCTACCCTGTAGTGCAGGGCTCTTGAAATCTTCATTTTTGGCCCTCAGTTTGCCTGCCCCTGGGTACACTCTGACTGACCAACATCCCTCTTGAAATGGAGAACTTCACCTTCATTTCTGGCAATATGGTAGGCAAGTTGTGCGAAGAAATTTCCCTTAGTGCGGACTGCCTAAAAATCTTGATAAAATATAAAAGAAAGCTTTTTCCATGAATCCCTGATTCACTCATTAAGCTGATTTAAAAAGTAAGGGAACTACTTTAAAAGATAGACATAATGAGAAAGTTTTCCCTTGAGGCATTTGCTGATCCCCTGTTTGCCAGAACTGAATGTTTAACAGGTAGGCTGTGCTGTTGGGCGACAGGAGGTAAAGCCCGGATAGGAGGTAAGTTGGATTGAAGACCCAAGCAGCCACAACTCCTGATGCATTGCATCCTTGGTGGGAGATCTAGAGTTTTTCTCTAGACCCCGGGGGGAAGCTAGCACATTTGACCACAGTGTGAAAGCTTAGTGAGCAGCACAATAATACTGTAAAGAACGATGCAAAGAAGGAAAAGGGGAAAGAGGAAGAAGAGGGAGAGGAGGAGGAGAGGAAGAGGGGGAGGAAAAGGAGGAGTAGAAAGCCTGCTGAGAAAATAAATTTCTAACCATATTTGTGCAGATTTGGGGTCAGAATTCATACTAAGTATATGGACATAAGTATATGAACATAACTAATCATATGAATTTGAAACTTAGTGTAAGTAGTGCCAGGTAGTTGGCACCTGGTGAAATAAAATCGGGTTTTCTTTAAAGGAATACAGTTTAAATTTAGACCTGCAAGGATTTCCACAGATAAAGTTTCCAAGAAGATGAGTTCAAAATCAAGTATTACAAAACCCATAAAGAGGCAAAGCACTACGAGAAAGAGTCCATAGAAAAGCAAACCGCAGAATCATTCTGCAAAAAAATTCCCATCTGAGAAATATTAATATGGACTATAAAATGATTGTTTAGTATATTTAAAGATGAGCCCTGGCTGGTGTGGCTCAGTGGATTGAGTGTCAGCCTGTGAACCAAGGTGTCGCTGGTTCAATTCCCAGTCAGGGCACATGCCTGGGTTGCAGTCCAGGTCCCCAGTTGGGGGCACACGACAGGCAACCACACATTGATGTTTCTCTCTGTCTTTCTCCCTCCCTTCTCCTCTCTCTAAAAATAAATAAATAGAAATCTTTTAAAAGAACAAATAAATAAAAATGAAAACATTGGAAGTCTGATATAAGAGCAAGTGATGGTCAAAACAACTAAGCATTTTATTTAAAAACTGCAAATACAGCTTCAAAAAATAATAAATTAGAAACGGAATGGACAAATTAAACCACACATGGTAGACTCAAAGATGGGTCATCAAGCTTCCACTCAAGGAAAGGCTTATCTAACTGCAAGGAGTGCGGTCATCAGACAGCCACCAGCTGTCAGTGTCTTCAGAATTTGCCTCAGATGCCGAAAGCTGCCACCCCCAAGGTCCCCGTACCCAGTGACTGAGCAAGGAGGGGATACAAAGACCCCATTTCATCCTGAGGCAGGACAACTGTGATGGAAAACTTCACCGCAGAGTTCCCTGGTGGATTAGCCATGACCCTGTGAGGACGCCTTTGCAATCTGCCTTTTTCCTCTGCCCAGATGTGCTTCTTTGTCTTTCTTTTCATAAGTTTTAGAGCCCCAACAAATAACTTCTGCCCCACTTTAATTCCAGCACCTGCTTCCAAAGAAGCAGAAGACACAGCATGTTGTAAGGAGACCTATTAACTGGGAAAATAGATCTGAAGTGCTAGCCCACAGAGAGACAAATATGAGAGGTAAGAGATGTTGCTGCTAGAATAAGGTCTGAATCTAAGAGCAGTCAGAGCCCCATAAGGAGTTAATAGAGGGAAAGGGGAAGAGGCGATATTGGCAAAGATAATGGCAGGAAATTTTCAAAATGGATGAAAAACACCAGTCCTCCGGGTAAGAGAACACAATGAATCTCAAGTAAGGTCAATAAATACATCATTGAGTTAGTTACCAGACAAAAAGAAGATCATGAAGTAGCCAGAAAAAAGCCAGATTAGCTTCAGATAATAAAGAACTAAAAAAGCTGATTTTCTTCATAGCAAAATTGGCACCCCGAAGACAGTAGAATGAAAATATTGAGCAAGAATAACTGTCAGTCTAAAATTGTCAAAAAAAAAGAAAAAAGGATGGCATATATGTGATGTGGTAAAGGTGTTAGCTAACATGGGAATCATATTGCAATACATAAATGTATCAAATCAATATATTGTACACCTTAAACTTACACAATGTTATATGTTAATTAAACCTCAGTAAAAAAATAAAATAAAATTGTATACCCAGCAAAACTACTTTTTAAGAATTAGGAAGAATATGGGAATTATAGGCAAATTAAAGCTTAGAACAAGACTCTCATGTAACCCTTTTCCTATATAACACTTAGCAGGTATTTTAAAAATTCTTCTGTGGCCTCCTGAACTGCCATACATGGCTCTCCTGAAGTTTTACCAAATTTCACACTTTATCATTTTTTGAAATGCGTGAGCCAACCAGCACTGAGAAGGGTTTAATGTTTTCCTGATCCTGAAAAATGTGGCCACAAATTTCTTTGGGTTCCAGCTTTCCAACCATGCTGTCCACTGTGCTTTTTAAATCAACTCTCACGTCATGGATCCGGAAATTCAGCGGCTTTCTCATCTTTTCTATAGCTTCATCACGCACTATGGTGTTACTAGCGCTTTCCAGAATAGCCTCATGTACAGGTCGGGATTCCCTTTTCTGTTTTCTGGATATACTGTGTTGTGGATCTATTGGCATTGCATTTACAGCCAACAGCCCTATGACTCATGCCCAGATGAAACTTATCTGACACATATTATCTCCATTAGGCACATCACAGCTTTTTCAGCCTTAAGAACACTAGCGAGAATTTCAGCACTATGTTTAGGGGCCATTTTCAACAGCAAGAACACTGAGAAAAAGCATAAAAATGGACACAACACGGAATTCAGTAGATTACAAAAGGTCGCTTGTTTACCCTAGTATAAGAGCTGAAACACGAAAACAGAGTGTCACCTTGTTCATCCTCAGCTAGGAAAAGGTCCCTCATTTTTTGCTGTTCTGGGTAAGTCCATGAATTATCATGAAACTTCTGGGAGTATTGGTTTTAGGGTTACAAGTAAATTTTAATAGGTAGGCAAATTCACAGATAAGATATCTGCAAACAACAAGATTGACTACACAATTAAAATATTGCACAGAAACTGCATGAAAATGAGAGCTGCTTAGAATTTAGGCAACTCTAATGTCCTTCAGTTGTTCAGAAAGAGTAAATATACTGACTAATTTTAAATGTTTGTTAAATATGCATGAAAAGAATAAAAATAGCGTTTCCAAGGAATAAAAAGAATATGTTTACTTCAAACAATAATAACCACAGATGTCATTTTATCCCCATCATGCGGGCAAAAATTAAAATCAGACAGCATCAAGCCTAGATGTGAGTTTTGGGAAGCAGGAGCACACGTATTGTCGGTAGAGGTGTGAATGCCACCACCATTTTGATCAAAGTTTGCCGATCCCTAATGTTTATCACAGGCATTTTAAAATGTGGTACCCAGAGCTGAGGGGAACACGACATACGTGAAACAATTAGCTCAGAGTAGGATGCACTCTTGCTTCCTGTGACTTCAGGCAGGTACGAAATTGGCAGTCACCTCACCGACAGTCACATTCCAATGTGTCAACGGAAACTTGTAGATCTATCCGTCAAGCCAGAACTTCCCCGGTCTATTTTGGAAAGGTAACTTTTGGACCTAAAAATAGGTCTTCCGCCTAAAAATAGGTCTTCCGTACACCAAGTACTCTGCCTCTGTGTGCTGCCACCCACTACCCTCTCACTCCTGCCGGCATAGCTTCCATAACGCGGCACCCAGGGAAGGCAGGGGGGAGAGCTTACAATGGACGTGTGAGGCGCCATGCTGTGCTGGTGGGAGGTCTCCGCTTTGCCACGTCACCGCCTCCCCCTTTTAGCCCAGGACAGGTTCGGCTTCAAATATACTTTTGATCCCAGCTTGAAAATTGGCTTTACATTTGTGTCAACAGTTCTAGCTCTTAACTGCTAATAACAATTATTCTTTTAGATATGCAGAACTAACTCAACCTTTGTTCGCAGAAGAACTCAGGCTGCTCCGGGGCAATGGAAACAGCGGCAGAGGCTGCAGGCTGAGCCACCTCAGAGGGAGACGCAGTGGGGACAGGGGACAGAGGGACTCACTCACTGGCTGGTCCTTGGTCCAGCCTTTCACTGCATCAGCTACACAATGGGGGGGGGGGGGCGGAGAACAAGTGCGGAATCATCTAGAAAATTCCTGGAGACTCTTTGATTGAATTAATTCAAGTAGGACACGGCTTAAGCCACCAGAGAAAGGAAGAAAGCCGAGGTGAGGCATAGGGTGAAACCCAGAGGGCTGAGTAAATGGCGCACCGGGGCATTAGGCTTTCCCTGTCACTGTTCCCCACCCTGATCCCAGAATGCCTGCCCACAGTTATGGTCCCCCATCAGGACACTGAAACCGCCTCCTCTTGAGAAACCGAGTGGCCCCAGATACTCATACACTACCCTTTGGGAGCCCCAACAAAACCATTAAATTGTCATTCTCTCTATGTCTACGCAGAGAGTTCGATCAGTTCATTAATGCTCTTTTTCTGTTTGTTTTTTGAGAACTGTAAACTTTTTATTGCGATCCTTAGAAAGACATAACTTTTATGTTGTGACCCAGAATAATACTTATACACACACACACACACACACACATAGGACTGAAATTAAATATATGTGAAACAGCATTAACCTCTACTTGAGGTATCTGATATATGCTATTTTATTCTGTGCAACTCCATCCCATCTCATCCCATTTCTTTTTTAAAGTGTTGGTCAAAACACACTAAACTGACTCCCCAACCCCATCACCCTTAGTTTAAAGAAAACCACGCTAAAGGAAAATAAACATCCACTTGTCCTAACACTCAAATTTAGGATAACTAATTATTGTACATCATCAATGTCCTTTGATGTATGTGAATGTAATGACAGCTAATCAGATCTTTGAAGAAGGCTGACAAGATAAAAGGGGAGGCCAAATGGGGAGAAAATGGTGAGGAGTGTGTTGTGTGTGTGGGGGGGGGGCTGTTATAGATGGCATGAATACGATATACCATAATAAGAACTAATAGTTAATGACTTAAATGGCTATATTGAATATCAGCAGCATAAACATGTAATTTAGAAATACAGAGATAAATACTAGAAGAGGTTGAAACTAGTTACTTCCCCAAAGTCAGACTGGTAGATGGAAAAGAGTTACGACAATAACTATTGTTCAATAAAAGCTTCTTAGTAGTCTAATTCTTTATAGCTATGTTCAATACCACTGTAATATTTTTCTTTTACTTTAATTGCAGTGTGGGAGAACTCTGTCATTGGTTTCAGAAGCACTCGTTCTGCCCCTCTTTTTTCTGTATCATGCCATCACGCCGTCCTTACCTCTAATTGACTCCCCCTCTAGCACCCTTCCCAGTTCAACTCATATTCCCTATGAAGTACTGCCCCCGGGGTAGGATTGCATGGAATTCTGTGTGCAGTATTGCAAATACTATTTCAACGGTATTTTCTTTTCCGCATTCATTTACTATTTAAACCGCCTGAAACTATGGTAAAAAGCTGTACTGAACACTGAAAGCATGCAAATGATAACTAAGCCAAGAAAGAAAACATTTTGGGCATGGAGGATACCTTTTCTCTCCCGGTGGCATCTAAAGAAGTAGGTGGTTTGATACTTACATTTTTTTTCTTTGGGGGGAGATTTTTCTCTGAACCAGCCCAGGCACACGGACTCTCTCAGGCCATCCATCAGGAAGTTGAACTTGCCATCTGTTTGGCAGTAATACTGGGGAGGACATTAGTTATGAACACTCTGGCAGCCCCGATTCCCAAATACTTTTCATTTAAGAAACATTAAACATTTTGAAACAGACTTCTTGGAGAACAGCACAACAGCCTCTCTGGCAGCTTTCATCGTAGTCCTCGGTGGTTATTTTTGTTCCTCCATCTAAAAACAACGGCATAGAGGGAGGAAGAGAACACATGGGCTCCTCGTGGGGCCAGAACTCTTCTTAAAAATTGCCAAAAGATCTAGCAACAGCTGTGCCCATCAGAAGCCGGCATCAACTTGTGCAACCTGCCCAGGCTCATCAAAGGGTGAGGGATCACGTGTAATTAGCCTCTTTGATGGCGACTTGGGTTATTTTGCAGGAAATGACTGAGATGAGCCATCTTCTTTCCTTCTCCCTCTCTGAATAGATAGAGAGCTTTGGGAGTGTCCCAAATCCTAGGTAAAACTCCATCCTGGTAATTCTAGAAAAAAAGAGTATGGCAGTGGCACCTTGCAAAGCAATCGCGTTGGAGGGGTCACATGACTCGGACAGCTGGAGAGCCCCATGCCCAGATGAGGCAAAGCTAATGGAAATGGTACTAGGGTGGAAATCAGGACAGCTGGTTCACGACCTGACTCTGCACTCACTTGCTGTGTAGCCTAATGGGGCGCTGTTCACATCTCTGCAGCCCCCATTCCCTCTGCTGAGCCACAGAGACTCTCACGATTGCCACACCTTCCTCATGAATAATCGGTCAGTGCATCATACGACATGGGAAAGAGCTTTCTGTAAAGCACAACGTCTTCTACAAATGGGGTCATTAACAAGAGTTTTAAACATGATTTTTGAGGTTAATGAAGGTTTGTCTCTGGGATTAAGAAGAACAGGACCCAGATGGCAATTTTTTGTGCATGCGTGTTGCGCAATGAAGTGCGGTGTCGCGGACGCCTGCCCTGACCACAGGCTAGCTCCCTCTCTGCTCAGGCCTCACATTTCCCGTCCCTCAGGACGAAATTAACCACCCTCCTACCTCCTCATCCCATAACTAATACAGTGTTTTTCACTTATTTCCTTTCCCATGACTCTCAGAAAGTCAGCCCTCACCTAGTCTTCAGATGACAGAAGGACCAGGTAGGTGATGTAAATGATTGAACCAGCCTGGGCAGGGGGAAATGTGGCCACCCAAACATGACCTACACGGTCTAAGGGGCCACCCAGCCCCTGAACTTGCTGGGTCTTCCAGTCTTTCAAGAGGCGATGGAAATCTGGGGTTTTAAGAAAAATCTTTGAAATATGGAAAGGTTATCCAATTATTTTTAAATGTTTGAAACACCTGGCAACCAAACCAGATACACTTGTGCATGAGCTGAGGGTTCGGAAAATCTGATCTGGGCGAACTCCATGTTTTTACAAGTAAAGATCTCCAAGCCCCCAAAACAGCATAGTGTGGTTCAAAGACCATGTCCTTAGAGCAAAGACCAGGCTCCGAATCTCTCATCTCCTGGAATTAGCTGCATGATCTTAGGGAAGTTTCTTACTCCGTCTGAACTCCAGTTTCCTCGGCTGTGAAAGGGGGAATTATGCTCGTGCAACCTCCATGAGGCTTTCAGAGGAAAGAAATGAGATCATAGATAATACATGAAAATTACCTGGTACATAACTGGCAATAAGTGTCTCCTAACCCCTCAGGGCCAGCAAGATAATGGTAAAACTCGAGACCCCATAACCCTCTCACCTCCTGAATCTGGCTCGGCTCTCTTCCCCACGGCACCCCAGTGTTTCCTCGCTATAGCTCTTATTTTCAGAGGTACCAGCTATGATCTACCATGGACCCTGAGCACGGAACCAGGACTTTTTAAAAAATTTAATCTTTATTGTTTTTTTCCATTACCATTTAGTCCCCTTATGCCCTCCCGCTCCGCCCCCCAGCAATTGCCATACTCTTGTCCATGTCCGGGAGCCCTTTTTCCTTTTTGTTCAATCCCTCTGCCCCCTAACCTCCCCTGCGCAGCTGTTATTCTGCTCACTATCTATGAGTCTGTCCCCATTT
>PVJD01012491.1:0-39399 GCA_004026545.1 Mormoops blainvillei | reverse complement strand
GATCCCCAATGCCAAGGCCAGGCCCAGGACTCTTGGGTTTTCTTAGGGTATGGGTCCCACTCCCCAGCCCAATCCCCTCCAGGCTATAGGAATTGAAGAAGATGGAAGCCATAGGGCCCTTTCCATTATTTTTGGTATTTAGGGCCATGAGCAAGATTCCCCAGGTCAGACCTTCAGACCACCAGGTGGGACCTCCCAGGATTCTCATGGATATAGAATCCTCTGTGGCAGGAGTCCCCCCACATTTCTGTGGTTTTTGATGTGGGGATGGGCCCACTGCCCAGCAGGAAAATCTCAGCAAAGCAGGGAGAGGGCCCTGAGCGGAATTTTCTGGGGAACCTGGGGGGATCTCAGGTTCCACCCACAATGGCCTCATGGTGTCAGGTCCTCTCATGTTTTGTCCACCAGTGATAAGGAGGTCCCGTGGATTTTCCCAAGAGCAGGACTGCTAACCCACAACTAGGTCAGCATGATTGCAGCTGCTTATGACAGGGAGCTGGGGTGTCCTCAACACTCTTGTGGAACTTTTTCAGGGGAAAATGGACCCCAGACCTACCTCCTCCCATCCCAACCTATGCCCCTCGCCCACTGTGGTCTCCAGCCTTGGACTATGCACAGCCCTAGAAACCCAACTGTGCTCCTGGCCCCCTTGATCCCTGACCCACTGGACGTTGGTCCCCTAATCCCTGGCCTCTCCAGCCATCTCCCAACTTCTCAACTCTCTTAACGCCGGGTCCCCAGACTTCCCGGCCCTTGCACCTCCACCTCCAGCCCCCTCCTGGACTCTGAACACCGACCCTCCCCCTCCAACCGAGACTTAAATCGCCCGGCCCCAGCCCCTGCCTCAATTCCCCCAATCCTGGACCCTGGCCCCCAGCTCAGGTCCCCTGAACCCTGCCCAGGCACCTCACCGGTGTAGAAGGCCGAGATGGCCACCGGCGCGCCCACTACTTGGTCGCACAGGACCTTGGTCAGGATGGCGCGCGGCGTGCGGCCCGGCAGCGCGCGCTCCAGCAGGCGCTGCCACACGTAGTTGTAGTTGGCATGGAAGACCACAGCCACGGTGGCCACGCACCGCGTCTGCCGCCAGTCGGCCGGGCCACCGCTCAGCCGCTGCTGCAGCGCGTCGCCGGCCGAGCAAAGCGCGCCGTAAAGCAGCACGTTCGAGAACCAGGGGTAGCGTCCGGCTGCGCGCGTTAGCGCCCGCCACCAGCCTGCCATGCCGCGCGGTGGGCGCCCGCCTGCGACCACCGCCGTCTCCGCACTCCCGACGCCTCCTTCCGCCACCTGCACCTGCCTCCTCCAGATGCACAAGAGCGATTGGGCCGCGCACGCACACCCAATCCGTGCCGGCCAATCCCGTGGCCACTAGCCATTATGCCGGCTGAGCATTTGAAATAAGGCTGGTTTCCAGAATTCTTGATCAATTTACAAGAAAAATGGCCATAATAGAAAAGGCCATGGAGACAGAAAGTAGAGTAGTTGTTGTCCGGGGCTGGGGGGTGGGTGCTAGGTGACCGCTAATTGCGTAGGGGGTTCTTTTGGGGGAAGATGAAAATGTTCTATAATTAGATAGTGGTAATGGTTACACAGAAAAGCATTAAATACACTTTAAAATGGTGAATTTTATGGTATGTGAATTATATCTCCCCCAAAAAAGGTTTGGAGGTGGGAGTGGGGCGGGAGTGGGGGGTGGGCAATGGAAAGAATGGATACTGAAACCCAATTACTAAGATGGCAGTGTGTGTTAAATGTTTACGTGAAAAGAATTCACACTTTCAACACACGCAGTGCACTAACTTTGGAGACAAACTGAAAATTTAAAATTTGAGGCTTTCATGAACATGACTCCTTGAGTATTGCCTCCCAATATGTATGCTGAGCCTCCAGGCACTGTCCCAGAAGCAGGGAGTCATTGCAGACCCGAACAGCGAATATAATCTTCAACCTCATGGAACTCAGTTTTCTCCTTGCTTCTCTCCCCGCTTTTTTCTTCACTGTAACCTCCAATCCCATTCTTATTTCTCTCTCCCTCTCTCTCTCTCTCTCCACCCCCTACACCACTTAGTTTACCTTATTTTACCTAATTTTTAAATTTTTAACTTTCCATTTTGAAATAAATAATTCCAGACAGGAAAAAAAATTGCAGAAACAGTAGGGAGTTCCCATATAATCTTCATCCGGGTTTCCCCAAATACTGACATCTTACATTATGACTGCAGGAGGATGGGGTGAGAGGTCGGAGACCACATGTTCCACTACCCGCAAGGATATTTTGGCTGGCCTAATAGGCAGACAGGCATGAGGGACTGGCAAAAGAAAATAACCAAATTTAATACATGCATGTTAAATGCATATCTGAACCCCTCGTACATATGGGAGTCTCCTTGGCTTGCAGACATCCTCCTTCCCACTGTGTCCTCACATGATCTTTCCTCTGTGTATGTTCTGCCCAGGTGTCTCTGTGCATCCAAAGTTCTTTTTATAAGGAGACCAGTCAGAGTGGATTAGGGCTCAGAAACTCCCATGTGTACAAGAGGTTCAGATATAGAAAAGGGTATTGAGGTATTTAAGACATCATGAGCTAGGGATGAGGTAATACACCTTGTCGCTTCAGAAGGTCATTGCAGAGAGAGCACATGTTCAGTAATTAGTAATTTACCCTGCCATACGGATAAGTCAAAAAAGGTTATTTCTGATCATCTTTTATTACGGGCAAGGTCCCTAATTCATGTTCTTCTAGGTAGTCAAGGGAAAAGCAAACTTTTTTTTTAGCTCAAAACAATCCCCATTATACAGAGGGCACATTTTGGGGTGACTCTTTCTGAACCCTCACAGTACAGAATTCCCATATGCTCTTCACCCAAGCCTCCCCAAATGTTGACCTCTTACATGACCATAGTACAATCATCAAACAAGGAAATAAGAACCAACGTAACACTGTTAGGTAACCTATATACTTTACTCAAATTATTGCCAATTTTCCACTAAGGTCCTTTTTCCAACCTGGCATCCAAACCAAAATCACTCTTCATTGCATTTAACTGTCGTACATTGCCTTATTCTCCAATCTGGGCACAAACCAATTATTTTGTAGAAAGTTCCTCCCTTTGTCAACCCCATTGTTACGGGCTAGATTGTGCCCCCCAAAAATCCATATGTTGAAGCCTTAACTCCCATGTGACTATTTGGAGATAAGGCCTTTAAAGAGGTGACTGAGTTAAAAATGAGGCCCTTAGGATAGGCCCCGATCTGCTCTGACTGGTATCCTCATAAGAAGAACTTTGGACCCGCAGAGACACCTGGGCAGACCATACACAGAGGAAAGATCATGCGAGGACACAGTGGGAAGGAGGATGTCTGCAAGCCAAGGAAAAAGGCGTCAGAAGAAGCCAACACAGCTGACACCTAGACCTTGGACTTCTGGCCTCCAGAACTATAAGAAAATAACTTGTGTTTTTTTAACCTACCTAGTCTGTGGTATCTTGTTCCGGCAGCCCTAGCTGACTAATTACACCTACTCTCTTCAAATCTTGGGAATCTGTCAATTTCTGTGCTCTTTGACCCTTTCTACTTCTACCCCCCAACCCCTTGTCCTTGCTAATGCTAGTTCCAAGCAAATCTTTCTGTCAGAATTTTCCCGGCTAGGCAGGCTCCTAGCTCACCAAAACATCTTTGCTTATTACTTATATTCTCCCTATATTATTTTCCTACTACTGCTATAACAAGTTACCACAAATTTAGTGACTCAAAACAACATGAACTTACCATCTCAGAGTTTTGGAAGTCAGAACTCTGAAATGGGTCCACAGGACTGCATTCCCTCTGGAGGCCCTGGAGGAGAACCCTTTTCTTTGCCTTTTCAGTTTCTAGAGGCTTGCCGCATTGCATAAAAACCCCAGTCAACTGAAAAATAATATCGACTAACTGTTTCATTGCCAAAAGGATTTATTTGGAAAAAAGAAAAAGAAAAAGGTTGTAACCCAGTGCTTACAGACATGGTGAGCCTTGTGCACACACTGCAAGGCATACCAAGATGGAGAAATGTATGTATAGAAGCAAAGAGGAAGTTAAGTGGAGGGAGAGTTACAACCGTAGAGCGTTCCTGTAAGCAGAGAGTTCTTGTAGGATGATACAGAGTGTGAGAACTCCCCCCATAAGCCCTAGCTCCTCCCATAGACCCATGTTAGCTTAAATTCTCGGTCATCACCCTTATTACCCCTTTCTCCATCTTTAAAATCAGCAGCATAGATAGCAACTTCCCCACTAGGCAGGCTCCTAGCTCACCAAAGCATGCTTGTTTATTGCTTTTATCCCACTTGTATTATTTTCCTATTGCTGCTATAACAAATTACCACAAGCTTTGTGGCTTAAAACTGAATGTAGCCCATCTAAATTCTTTCAGAATGGCTTACACCTTTCTTCCCCAAATTTCATGTATAAGAGAACCCATCAACTCCAGAACAGTGCACAAGTTTGTCTCCTCGCTCTAGCCCTCCGTTGTTGGTGGTTCCAACCGCACGTCTCAGGACCTGGTCCTTTTCTGGCTAGCATTTGGCTCAATCTCATTCTTTCAGAAAAGCTTTCAGCCACGAAGGTTTTTATTTAATACTGTATACTTATTTCTTCTTACAGCCAATAAAAAAATAAAAACAATCTATAACTCAAGCAAACGCTGAAGAACCCACATGGCCTTCGAGGAAGAGGAGCTGCTCTAAGATAAATGAATTCATTCCATTGATGCTTCATCATCTGCACAAGCTGTGATTCAGAGCCCTTTGGCAAATCGTGAGACAAGACATTCGTGTGGCATTAATATCCCTGAACAGTGGGGGATAACTGGAGCACAGAGTGCTGTGTTAAAATGGGAAAGAGGGGTTTTGTTCAGAGCTCTTTCAGCAAGAAATAAGTACTGATGTGGGCACTGAGCTTCAATTTACAACAAAGGATCACATTCAAAATACATTAAAATGACCACAACAAAGCTTATTGTAATCATTATTATTTCATTTTATTTAAAATAATCAGAGCTTAATAAGAACCACCCAATGGGCAAGGTGTCTAAAATTTTCTAACTTTCTTGCTAATACTGATAAAGTCTACTGATAAACAAAGGGCTACTACGCTTAAAAGCTCCAAGGCCAATGAATGGATGAAGCAATCAGCTAAGACCACCACCTCCAAAAAAGTCATTGAAGTTCCTTGAACCTCTTCAATATCAGCTTTGAGACATGAGTTGTATGTGTGGGTGTGGGCACAGAGCAGGAACTTGAAGTAATTGTCTTCCTGCTTGTCACCTGAAATAAAGTATGAGGGAAGCTGGCAAGGAAACCTTACCTAATCCTCCTTCTTTCATGATTTCCCCACTCACTCACCCTTTCATTCTAGCACCTTTCATTCTTAATTCCTCCAGCAGTCATCCGACAGAAGGGAACACTTTGACTTGAAGCTAGGTGCACCCAGTAACCACAAGGGCTTTGCATAGCCTGTGGCTACAGAGCAATAAAAATAGCTATGATTTTTGCCGATTTTCTTTAAAATTATTTTATTTGGATGGGTGTGGGCAGGTGGGCTTGAAATTATGGGAGTAGTGGTAGGAGGCACCACCACTGCTTACTCTCTATCTGAATGTGCACATGGAGCACAAAGAAAAGGGGGGGATGTTTTAGCTGGGGAAGAAGGTCAGGAGGGAAGGTTAAAAGGAAGAGGGTCTAAGCCTGCTTCCCACCAGAGCCTTCATTTCTTCTGTTAGCAGAAATGCTATTAAGCAATTCTGTCATGAAATCATTGCATGTCAGCTCTGATGTGGATAAACCATGCCTAAGACATCTGTCTTTATGGCCTAGGCAACTCGTAAACTCTTGACATTGACCCAGATTTATGAGAAAGCTGTTTGGACCTACATAATTCTTTTCAGACCATTTTAATGTTGGCTGGAGCTGAAACAAACTACTGAGGCATTTTATCTGTTCTTCGCTCTTGTTTAGAAGTTTGGAAGACTTCTCTCTCCTTCCATCTTGCCCCCAACAGATTTTAAAACATGGCAACAGATTTCTTAACGGGGAAGGTGGACATTATAGACTTGCAATGTGGTATTTTGAAATTGTGACATTCGGAAGAAATATTTGAAATAGAGTGTTTCTCTGGCTCAGGAACTGTTTTCACATGCTTTAAGTAACTATTCTGCCCACAACTGATGTGGGAGAATAGAGCAGTCAGTTAAATTTATTACATTAATTTTTCAATTTAACAATTACATTCATTGTTAAACACTGGAAAAACAAATACCTTTGTAAATTCTCCTAATATACATAAAGAAGGGATAAAATAAAATAATCTGAAATTATGAAAAATCCAACATTAATGGTAGCTTTAAAGACAGTACATATTCAAATATGCAAATAAATTAAGAATTTTCACTTAAAAAGTGAATTAATCACAGGGTTTTCTTGTCCAATTAGGCTTTTTTTTTTTTTAAGAGTGAGAGAGAGGAAGGGAGGGAGAGAAACATCCATGTGAGATGTGAGAGAGAAGCATCAATTGGTTGCCTCTCGAATGCACCTTGACAGGGACCAAATTGACAACCCAGGCATGTACCCTGACCAGGAAGGGAGCCAGTGAACTTTGCTTTGTGGGATGATGCCCAACCAACTGAGCCACACCAATCAGGGCTCCAATTATGCTTTTTTGGACCTCTGAAACTTCACTTACTATAGGAAATGGGTGGCTCTACTAATATGTGGAAGAAATAACTAATTAGTGGAATAATAGTTTAATGGTGATTTCAGTACTCTATCAGTCTGATCCAGTCAGAAAAGAGAAATCACGTTGTAATTAAAACAGGAAAAGTTTTAATACAGTCAATTATTATTTCAAGTAGTCATGATCTATAAAGTCACAATGAACACTGAGTTAGCAAAAACTGAACCATTACTCTTAGGGGAAATTCAGGTTTCCTGTGAACCTCTGGTCACAACATTTTATCAACCGATCAACACATAAGCTTGCTTTTTGTTTCTGTGTGTTTCTGTTGAAGGATATTGTTTAATATATACTGTTGATTCATCAACATTGCACTCTCAGCCAACATTATAACTCGTGCCGAAATAAAGCTTACCTAACACAGATATTTTCTACACAAGGCACCTCACAGCCTTTTTGCACTTAGGAACACTAGACAGCACTTTAGAACGATGCTGTCGTTGAGGGTCATTTTAAACAGCAAATCACTAATACAAAGCACAAAAATATGGGAAATGGTACACTAAATAGACTGAGAAAAGAACACTTGTTTACAGGATGAAAACTGCAAAAAGAATGTTGAATGTTGCTTTGTTTGACTGCAGTTGGGAACATGCAAGCTGGGTGTATTAAAAAAAAATCCAGCCAAGTAAATCTGAAGAGCTAATTGGCTTTTATTAAGTGATTCTAGAATCAGGCAGCATCCCATCCAGCAACGAAGAGGACTCTCCAAGGGGTTGTGTCAAAACAAAGGTTTTTATATGAAGAAGGGTAGGGGCAAGGAAGCTATTAAAAAAAAAAAGAAAGATTTTTAGACAGGACATCTTGTTTTGGGGGAGCAGGGAATGGCAAGAATTTTCATCATGCAAATTGCTCCTTCTTTCTATGTATGTGTGTTGAGGGGAGGGGAGTATGAAGAGGGCCCATGTGACATTACTTTACTGAAACTTAACCAGAAAATTCCAGACTGGTTAAGATTATGTTTCTGGGAGAGGTTGAAATAGCAATTAGGTTAGGTATTAAATCTAGGTTTTGATATCAAACGTGATCCTGGCTGGCTCAGTTGGTTAGAGTGTCATCTGGATACACCAACATATGCCAAGGTTATGGCTCCATCCCTGGTTAGGACACAAACAAGAATCAACCAGTGAATGCATAAATAAGTGGAACAACAAATTTCTTTCTCTCTCTCTCCCCCCCCTTTCCTCTCTCTCAAATAAATAAATACAAATTTTTAAAAAGTGACACAATTGCTTGATGAGTGAAAACCCACACATCAGGTGTCAAAAGTGAAATACTGTTGTAGTAAAGTGTTGGGTGCAGAGGTGACACACAGGAGAGGTGAGTTTTTCCTTATATTCAGGGGAAGCTGGGCCCTGGGAAACCACCGAGAACCTGGACCAAAACCCTTTTCTCTTCCAATGGATCTTCAGCGTCCTCTACTGACAAAACACTATGTCAGCTGGTAAAGGAAAAATATGTAAAAGATTCAGATCCATTTGTACAGAATAGGCAAAATGAATGGTTTTGGAGCCAGGAGAAGATAAATTAATAATTAGCAAAAGTGCTATTTAATGTTATTTTTAAAAACGATTCTACGATGAGTATGAAAAACAAAAAAATAATAGAATTAAGAAAAATTAGCATTTTACCAGTTAACCAGTTTCCATTTTGGGTTAATTTTTAAGTCTTTTCCATGTTTTCATATAATTTTTCTTTTAAAACATTAGGCTTTTATTGCACATGATGTTTTCTTACCCACATTTTTGAATCAACAATATATTATCTTTCCATGTTAATAAGTAAATATCTACATCATTATTTTTAAAGGTGTCTTAACCAGTTTTACCATAATTTAACTACTTTCTTTAAAAAAAGATTTTATTTATTTATTTTTAGAGAGAGGGGAAAGGAGGGAGAAAGAGAGGGAAAGAAACATTAATGTGTGGTTGCCTCTCCCACACTCCCTACTGAGGACCTGGCCTGCAACCCAGGCATGTGCCATGACTGAGATTCGAACCAGTAACCCTTTGGTTCGCAGACTGGTGCTCAATCCACTAAGCTACACCAGCCAAGGTCCATTTTCTTATTGTACTGTTGCATGTATAGGTTGTTTTAAATTTTTAATCATTATAAACACTGCTGTTATTGACATCCTTATAGTTAAATCTTTAACTTAATTTTGTCTTAAATTTCTGGAAACAGAATTTTTGGGGAAAGAATGACATGTAGGTTTTAAGTTTTTGTTGTTACCGATTGCCAAAATGCATCAATTGAATGTAACTGAAACCTGTAAAAAGTTTTGTAACAATTTGAAATTCTACCAGTAATGCTTGAGAGTATTTATTTTCTTCTACTTTAATCAACAGTGGATATTACTATTAAAAACAAAAAACTTTACAAAATTGATGGGCAAAAATGCTATCTTGCTTGGTTTTTGCATTTTTTGATCCCTAGTAATGTTGACCTTTTTCTGTTTATTGACCATTTGTATATTTTTCTTTTTTTATATTGTCTTTTCTAAAATTTGACTTAGGGAGGGAAGAGAGAGAGAGAGAAACATTAATTTGTTGTTCCTCTTATTTATGTATTCATTGGTTGATTCTTGTTTCTACCCTGACCGGGAATCAAACCTGCAACCTTAGTGTATCGGAGAGGACACTGGCCAACTGAGCAACCTGGCCAGGGACTCGTATTGTCTTTTAATGTCTTTGTTAATGTTCCTTTAAGGGCACAGTTTTAGAGAAGGCTGAATTATTTCATAATATAAATCTCAAACAAGTGAAAGTTAGAATTCACATTTTGTTACTATTTCACCATTTTACAATGTCCCCCAAAATATTCACTATCCTCTAAAATTGTACTTACAGAAAGAACCTTAAACATAAATTATAGTTTAAAATGTTAGCAAAATTTTGTTTTTATATGACTGTAACAATCTTAACATATCTTCTTCAGATTTTCCAAGACTGCCCAACTCTGCTCCCATGATAATTAATGATGGTAAGGTCTATGAATTAGCAGAGCTGCTCAAACATCAAAGAAAATTTCTTTTGAGTATGAGAAAAAATGTCAAAGGGAATGTTTTCCTCAAGGTCTTACTTAATAATAAATTATTGATAATAGTGTTTGGTTTAGTTTAATTTTCTCCTATTTTTCAGCTAAGTATCACTGAACTAATTTTTTCAATATTTTAGACCACAGATTTATTATTTACAGCCAGAGGGATGGATTCATCCATAATTTATTGTCTATTCTTTTATCCTGCTCTATTTTCCTTATGGTACTTACAACTAATTAATATTGTATAATATAGCTATTTGTTATGTATCCATTCCAATAGTGGTAAGATCCGCAAATGCAGATACTTAATCTCTTTTTTTTAATTTGTCAATTATAGCTGACATATATTAGTTTTAGGTTTACAACACAGTGATTACACATTTATTATATATAACTTACAAAGCGAACGCCCCAATAAGTCTAGGACCCACTTGGCACCATACATAGTTATTACAATATTACTGACTATATTCCCTATGCTGTGCTTTACATCCTGGTGATTCTTATCACTGGCGATTTGTACATCTTAATCCCTTCACCTTTTTTACCCAGCCACCCCCCCAAATCCGGCGATCATCAATTTGTCAAAGACTTAATCTCTTAGTCATTGTATCCCTAATTCCTAGAATACTACCTGACATATAGTGGACTCTCCGAAAACCTGTTGAATCAAAGTGTTCAATAACTATTCACTGAACCCCCACTGCACCCTATGCACTGGACAGCTAGACCTGGGAGGTAAAATTGCTTGCTACATTGCAAAAAATGTCCTTATATTTGTGTCTTAATTTAGAAAGAATCTATTGACTCCTTTCTATGAAACTGAGAAATTTATTGCCATTTGCACCAGCTCTCTTATCCTCTCCAACTCCTGATTTTTGTTAAATTTTATTTCTTCTAGAGGTGTTCTTTATATCTTTCAAAATAGTATATGTAAAACTTTGAATCTTTATTTAGCTCTCTAGAGGGTCTACCTTACTCTCTGGAATAGAGTTGAAGACATTGGTGATTCCACTCACATTCCTACTCACCTTACCTATTCCCTCCCCCTTTTTGGTAATTTATTATTTTTACATTGCCATGATGAGCAATAAATATGTCTCCCACTTGGTTGGTTCTAAAAGTTAAGGACTAAAAACCAACATCTATAATATTGTTATGTAACTATTATTAAGGACACAACAAAAATCATGTAAATGGACTCAAAGCAAAAATAACCACAAACTTCCTTTATTTTGCTTTTTGCCTATTAATCAAGTAAGGTCTGTATAAGCACGTATAAAGCCAAATGTCCCCACAATAAGTGCTTGTTTTCATGTTCCGGCTTCCTACAATATTTTTCTTCTCTCTCTACTGGCCCATAGAATGTTGCATTATAATTTAGCAACTCACATAGATGTCTACAAGCCAAATGGTTTTAACTTCTTTGCACTGTGTGTGTGTGTGTGTGTGTGTGTGTGTGTGTGTGAAGGGGGGGTGGGGGAGAGAGAAAGAAAGAGAGAAATAAATTTCAGTGTAAAATGAAAGCTATGAACATTTTCCATAGAACACAGAAAATTTTGGGTATCGTTTCAAGAGTTTTAGAGATCCCCTCCTGAACATTTTATGTAACAAAGCAAGTATTGTAAGGACATTTTTTCTTCTTTTCCAGAAACCACTGAGACCGCGCACGTCCTTTCCCTCTTACTCTCCCGAAGGAACAGAAAAACGATCATCAGTGGCCCACAGCAGTTGCAAAGGCAACACTAAAGGTCAGCTTCATGCTCAGGAGAGGATGCTGCGCCTCCTACTCGTGCTTTCAGGTGCTCTACACGTTCAGAGAAACTTCTCTAGTAAGAAACTACAGACATGATCCCTGAAAGTATAGGTTTATACAGAGAGATGTTTATTGTAGAATCTAGGCAATGGACTTACAGGTGTCCATGTACAATTCTCTCGACTTTTGTAAATGTTTGAAAATTTTCATACCACGTAGGAAAAAGTGACTTGCGTTGCTTAAGCAGGGATATTTGATTTTTAGATTTTCCTTCTGTTCGCAGAGCTCTGGAGAATCGGAATAGTTACCATGGTACACTTTAAACCAACACGTCTTTTTTTGATAAAATTTTATTAACATAACCAGACAATTGACAAGTTAAATAGCTCAAAATACGTAATTACTACACTGAAAATGTGACCCAGTCATTTACACAAATTTCGGAAGAGATGCACACAAAACAAAAGGAATGGTTTTTTGGTTTTAACGTCATCGGTCCCTAGCTGTGAACTGCTTTACTGACTGCACCCACGGCAGACTAGTCTATTTCGGTTTCCCTCTTTTAGAGGAATGTAACTAGCAAAATTGGACCTCTCTCATTCCTTAAAACCACATTATGATTATATCAAGTTTGGAATTGGTTATCCCAAGTAGCGTGGGTAGCGTACAGACGCTGCAGTCAGGGTGCTTGGGTCTGGATCCTATCTAAACTGGCACTGTAGAATAGAGATAATCATCCCTGTAACACAGGGCTGTTGTACAATACTACGAAATGAGAAAACAGGAGGTAGTCTATTATTATTACCACCTGACAAGTCATAATTAGGGCTGGACGGGAAGGAGGCTGGGCCAGTTGTCTCGAAGTCTTTTCTGTCTAAAATTCTGCGGTACGATCTGGGACAAATACCTCAGCTCTGGTCGGTGCCTTTTCAGAGCAGCCGTCACTTCGGAATCCAAGACCTGAAACCCATTAATGGTTTTAGATAAACCCCCCAAGCCCCTCGGAAACTACTGACCCTGCGCATGCGCAGGTATGCTTTCCCGCTCCGTCTGTCTGTGGTGAATGGACTGTTCTATTCCTGAACGACGTTGAAGAGAATTTGGAAGCCTAGACCTGGAAGTACAGGTGCGTGACGAGTAGTTCCTGCGTTTTGCCGCGTGAGGGTAACATTATTATATATTTCTACTCTGACGCATCCGACAAGCTTCCGAAAAGAGTCTGGAACGGCTCCACCGTCCATCCTCTCCCTCTCAACTGGGAACGTTATAGCTGGCCGACGTGACGGCCAGATACGGAAGCCCAGAGGGACTCGTCCCCCCGCCCCTAAGGGCCCCGCCCCGCCCCGCCTCCCCGCAGCACCCAGCCTCCCGGACTCGAGCAGATTCTCCACCCAGTGAAGACTCCCGGCAGCTCCTCCTCGTCTCCGCCCAGCCAGCTGCTGGCGCCGGGGACGTCAGCGCTGCCAGCGTGGAAACGGCTGCGGGGCACGGGAGGCGGAAGTAGCGCCAGGGACTGCGAGCCTCCTTCGGGCTCCGCCTGCCGCCTCTACCATGGATGCGTCCCTGGAGAAGGTTCGTACCCGGGGCGGGAGGCGGCGCTGCGGCCCGGGGTCTCCACCTCCGGGGCGACTGTTTCCCTGTCTCGAGCTGCCCTTGTGACTGGGGAGTGGACCGCGGCTTAACGGGCTCCACCTGAGGACGCCTAGCCGCGAGGGGGTCCGGCCCGGTTCTCGCGGCTGAGGCCCGGTCGCGTTACGGGGCGGGGAGTCTCTCCGGTCCCTGTGGATCCGGAGAGACTGGGCCGGGTTCTGCCCCGGGCCGCGAGCACCCTGGAGCCCAGTGCGGGGCCCGCCTTAGGGCCTGCTGGAGTCCGGTTCGCCCATTTGGATGACAGAGCTAACAACTTGTAGCCCCAGAAGCGCCTGGAAAGGAGCCCCAGTTGTTTGGGAGCTAGCTGCAAACCTGTAGGTTTTCTCTGGTTTCCAAGATAGGGAGAAAAAACATTAAAGCAGTGGTTTTCCACCTTCTGCGGGGCTAGGAATCACCCGGGGCCCTTGGCTAAAATCCAGGTTTTCAGCTCCGGAGGCCGAGGCTCGGGGCGGGATGGGGGGGGCGGGATCGGGATCGGGATCTGCGTGTTTAGCAAGTTCCGCACGTGATTCTGAGGCGGTAGTTTGTGAACACAGGTTAAGACCTCGGAAGTCAAGGAAGGGGTGGGTTTTCTGTAGAGGGTGAGTTTCGTTTTGGGACTTGCTGCCGCTCCACTGCTTTCTGGTTCCTTTCCCTCGCGAGGGGGAGACCCTCCTGTCAACGCGAGAGGCACTGGCAGCAGCACTTTCCTGTGGTTTCCCCTCGGGGGAACAGTAGCGTGATGTACCTGGCTGACTGCACTGGCGTGTGAAATGGATTCTAATTGTCCCGGATTTAGGGCTTGTAAATGAGAGCCAGAGCTTGGATCTCTTCATGGATAGCTTCTTTTAGAACCTGACGGTCTGCCTCCCACCCCCAAAGCCTTTCTCCCAGTTCCAGCTCGAGAGTCTGCTTGTCCAGACAATTTTTCACACGTCTAGAATTCAGGAGCAATGCTAGTGTTTTAGGACTGCAGTCTTTTAATTTTGAACTGGCAGAAATAACATACTTTGTCATTTGTCAGTGCAGCAGGTGCTGTGGATTTGTTCACTTGTCTCTGGAGAGTCGAAGGGAGTAATCCTACTAGTTAAACCAGATGTCTTCATGTGCCCATGGTATAACCCAGGCCTAGGCTGTTTCTCATAAGTTGGGGAGAATGCAATCATGAAAAAGTAACGTTTCTTCCACTACCTTTCTGGTGAATTTTACATGTTTTTCTGGCTGAAAATAAACTTTTCCCAGGCTTTTGATTAGAAGTGTCTTCTTTTGGGTACTTTGAGTTTTAGTCTGGATCAGTGATTCTCAGCTGTGATGCAGTTTTGTTCCCCAGGGAACATTTGGCAATGTCTGGAGACATTTTTTATTATAGTAACTAGGGGACAGGGAGGAGCTGCTTGCAATGTGTGGATGGCGGCCATTGGTACTGCTAAACATCCTGCGTTGCACAGGACAGCCCCAAACCAGAGAATTATCTGCTCAAAATGTCAGTCATGCAGAGAAGTTGAGAGCACCCTGGATCTCTAGATCAGGTGCTATCTAGACCATGGATGTAACACCAATAATTGAATATAAAATAATGCAAAAAATGTCCCTTCAGTGTTTTCTTTCCAATTTCATGAGGAGCTAGGGTGGGCTCTTGTCATTTCAGCTAAAAACCTGAGAACTGGAGTGCTCTTTCCTCCAAGAATAGTCCTTTGTAGGCAGATCTACAAAACAGTGGGTTGGAATCCTGCTTCAGTTATTACTTTTCTGACATTTGATTAGTAGATTACAGCGGTTCTGTAAATGTTAATTAATGATAAAAGACCTTAAATTCTCCAAGTGAAGATCTGAAGAGGCACGGAAACTCTAAAGTTCCGAAGGCTGGAGCACTCACAAAAATTGCAGTGCCCTTTTAGGAATTCAGAATGTGTGGGTTGGAAGTTTCTGCCTTAGGCCAGTGTAGAAATTCTGAGTGTTAAGTTTTTTAGAACTAAGACTGTGTCTTATTTTCACATTTACTAAAGCAATGGAGAAATTGTTCATGTAATGAACAATTTCTTTTGTTGCTGAGTGGGCAGAAAAGAAAAAGCATTGCTGTAATGTGAATATTGAGGAACTTTCTGTTCTGGAAAGTAGTTTAAATCTAAAAGTTGTTGCCATTCCTGTTTCTTTGAGGAATAGACTATTCTGAGCTAAATTCTACATTGCTAATATAAATTTGAGAACTATTTGAGCAGTTCTGAATGAACCCATTTAAGCGGATCCTTGCATAATTTATACTGGTTATAGACACCACGATGTTATTTGATACCCATCCTCTAAAATTTCAAGTAATCTCTCTCACTCTAAAATGTACTATGCTGTCATCATTTAGTAGAATCACTCAGTACATTTCCTTTGGTCCAAATATAATTGTGTTCTTGCTTTTTTATTTCGGTCGTATTATAGATATACCAGACCTGGGATGACCAAGCCACTTTCTTGTCTTTTTTCCCAATAGTATCAGTTTTCTTCTTGTATCTGAAATTAGTGATGTCTCAGGAAACCAGATAGGTTAATTGCAGGGGCCAGGAATTCAAACTAAAAGAGTAGGAGTAGGAGCATCAACCCCCCAATACTGTATGTCCAATGTAGAAGGAACGAGGACCTATAGCATAGTCTCACAGTGCTAACCTATGTTAATATTCAAGTTTTAAAATACCACAGGAAGTAATTACTCTGATGCTGAAGTTCTTAATAAGTTATTCAACACACCTACACATAGTAAAAAACTATGCTACCTTTTTTTTTTGTAAAAACCTGCTACTTTAAATTTGTAGAACAGCCCCGACCTTTTTCTATTGCTTGGAGAATCTCATTCTTCCTATTATGTTTAGACAAGGTATATGGCAGTTTGTTTTGCTTTTACTTTAATTCAGCCTTGAGTAAACTTAGAGCAGTGCTTTTCAAACGAGCACTGCTTACATTTTGGGCTAGATAAGTCTTTGTTGTCGGAGGCTGTTCTATGCGTTCTAGAATGTTGAGCAGCATGCCGGGCCTCTGCCCCCTAGGTGCCAGTAGCACCCTTTCCCGGCACTGTGACAACCAGAAACCTCTCCATATGGAAGCAGTTTTCTCCTGGGGTGCGGGGGAGGAATTACCTCTGGTTGAGAATCACTGACTTAGAGAACCTAGAGCTGCATTGTACAGTATGGTAGCCACTAGCACATTTGGCTTTAAATATTTAAATATTTAATTAAAATTAAATAAAATTAATTCAGTTTCTCAGTCACACTAGCCACATTTCATGTGCTCAGCAGTCACAGTGTGGCTTTTGACCACAGTGTGGCTACTGGACAGTGCAGGTATAGAATATTCCCATCACCACAGAAAGTTATATTGGACAGTACTATAGAGTGAGACCAATTAATCTGTTGTATATCTAATTCTTTTCTCTAAAAGAGACAACTTTGACCCTGTTTCTGACCTATCTGTTTACACTCCAATCCGTTTTTATTTCTTATACTAATCATGAGCTAATTTTTTCCCCCTTTGGGCCTGATTTTGGAAAATTCGTTATCAGCTTACTGTTTATAAGTTTTTAAGGAGCGATAGGAACATAAATGGAACATTCCTGATCATTACTGATAAGGACTACCAGAATTTCTGTTCCTGCCTTTTACTTTAAATGCACACACACACACCCCCCCTAATAACTAAGCTTGAAATGACTAGTGTCTGTGGTACGCCTTTTTACATTCCACTCTTACATAAAATGGGAGACTTCTGTGAGGAGATGATAGCTTGTAATCTTAGTGTTCGTTTAAAGCTACTCCCTACATCATCATAACAGGATTTTGCATATAGGTGCATGGTGGCTAAGATGGTAAATGATTATCAAAAACTGGGTGTCAGAGAAAACATGATATGTACAAAGTTCTGATCCTAAAATTTTATGGCCTTGGTGATTCTTGATTTAAGGTAACAGAGGTAGTCATTAGCAGAACTATTAATGGTCTCCAGCCCCATGTGTGTTCCCCCATATATAGGCTTATGAATTATAATTTTAGATAGGAGTTATGTGAGCTTAATGTCATCTTTTTCCACCTAAAGCAGAGACCTGGTCTGATTTATAATTTTTATTGAAGACCAACTATGGTCAAAGACCAGTGCTGAGTGCTGAGAAAGACACAGGGTGAAGAAGACGTGATCTCTGCAGGAAGTTACCTTCTGGTAAGGGGTATATACATGTTTAGACAAATACTTGTGTAGCAGGGATGGGTAAAGGAAGTATCACAGAAAATAAGAAACAAATGGTGGGGGCGGGGGTACATGGAGTGAGTGACCAGGAAAGATTTTGTGGAAGAGATTTTTTTAGGTAGAATATTTAGTTCAGAATCATGACTTTTCTAGAGGTTTTTTTAATAATGTGGATTTTTACATTATGATATGATCGTGTCTCATTATTGGTGGTAGAATGTAAAGTAAGGGAAAACCATTTCATCTTTTGAAATTAAACCTGGTATAGGAAAAAAAAAAGATACCTGTAATCATTTTGAAAATGTCCAAAAATTCCTTTCACAAATCTAATTTGTCAAAAATAAAAATAGCCTCGCTGGTCCTGTGTGTCTCAGTTGGGTTGGGTGTTGACCCACAAATCAAAAGGTCACAGTACGATTCCAGATTCCGGTCAGGGCACATGCTGGGGTTGTATGTTCATCCCCTGTAGGTCCCCGGGGTGCGTAGGAGAGGCAACCGATTGATGTTTCTCTTTCACATCGATGTTTCCCACTCCCTTTTTTCCCCTCCCTCTCCCTCTCTCTAAAAGTAAATACATAAAATCTTTTTTAAAGTTATTTTTTAAAATAAAAATAAAAATCACTTAGGGGGGAAATAAATAAATTGATGTAGCTTAAATTAAACCCATTCTCTCTAAGCAATATTAAAGGACCATACAGTTATTTCAAATCTAATTTTTTTGTTTATTTTATTTCTCGTATTGCAATACTTTTTTGCTTGGTGGCAAATGTTAAGTGTTTAACAGCTGTAAGGTGTAGTCTAGCTGGGGCCCTATCTACATTTTATTTTAATGGAAAATGCATTCTGAGTTTAAAATGACTGAAGGAAGAACAAAATTTTCTAATACAATTTTTTCTTATATTCAGAAAAAACAGAAACAGCAAAATAAAGCTTTCATCCTGAAAGTGTAACTCAGTGACATTGAATATTTAGCTACAATGGGCCTTTTAGGATACTATTGAGACTGAATTACTTATTGGACTGGACATTATATTAGGTGGAATCATAAAATTGCTCTTTTTGTGCATTAAAAACAGTTGGATATTGGCAGTTTCACACAGTTAGTTCAACCTTAAAGGTCTGAAGATTTAAAGATATACAGAGGCTTCAAGAATTGATGGGCTCCTTTCCTTAGAATTCTTCTTACTATATTTTAAGATAAGGCTGGCAACATTGATCTTACATAATTCTAATTCAGTTTTGGAAATAATAATATTGGTAAGGATAATAGATAGCTTTAGCTTTCTGATTTGGTCCCCAAACAAGTCTTAGGAAATACCCCCTTATAAGAAGCGTATCTCAGTGAAAGACTTACTTTTTTTCCAGTGACTGTAGCACGCTTCTCTTTAAGCAACTTTCTTTTCATTCCATAATAAGTGTGTGATACCAGATAAACTAGTAAACTTTTTGAAATAGAGCTTGCCTGATGTGTGGTATTTTTACATCTGTGTAGTTACTGGGAGGCTTGTACTCTTGATATGATGTCTAAGTGAATTGATTTTCCAGAAGTAGTGGTCTCTAGGAATATATATTTTTTGAAATGTAGACTTGGATTCCTGGCATTTCTGGCACGTATTTTACAGGCAGTGATTTGAATGCCCCCTTTTTTTCCTCCACATACTTACGTCTGTGACAGGTTTGATCAACATTACTAACTTTGCTGGGTTTTTTTTTTTTTACCTCTGTTTTGTATTTTACCCCTACTTTTTGTCCATGTTCATTTCTGGCTCTTTTTGAGGAATTTGTAAGGTTAAATAATAACACCTTATGTAATATTTGCATTTCTTTTTCAACTAGGAATACTGTGAAGTTCAGTAGTTAGTAATTGCAGTGTTCATGTTCTCACACACACAAGTATAGAATCCATGATTGTTAAATATAAGAGTTTTCTAAGAGTATCCAATTCTTAGAAGACAGACAAAAGTGCCCACTTCTTAAGTAAATGCTTTTCCATTGAAATCAGGCAGAAATATTTACAAATGCAGAACTAGGCCTCCAGTAAGGTAAGCCAGGTTTGCAAGGCAATATATCAGCTTTCCAGAGAATTCCTGTTTTCTCCCACCTTTGGCTCATAAGAAGCAGCTATGTTCCTAGAGCAGCTGCTGCTGTGTTCTTATTGCTTCTCAGAGGTGAGTAGTATTGGGGGTACTAGTGCTAGATAGTAGGCATGGCTTATGTTCTCACCTGGGAGGAAAATAATAGGATTTTTGGAGAGTTGATAGTTGCATGATTATCAGGATCTAGGATTAACTTTGCTTAGAAAGTTGTCAGAAACACAGCAATTTGTAGCTTTATTGGATCACTTTGACCAGTTGAAGAAAGGTGGTGATCTTTTTTTTAATACATCTAATGTATACATTGTAAACTAGCGTTTTATAACAGCAAGGTCTTCTGTCTGAGACAAGCACCTGGTAGTCTCATACTTGAGACGCTTTAGTTTTTCTTCTGTCAATAGCCCTAGAACCCCGCTCACCACCATTATGAATATTCCTCCCTAGAAAAAAGTTTATTGAAACAACAGTATCATACACTTCTATTATTGATGAATGTTGTGATTACTATATTTTAAAATTACATTTTAGACTTCCTCTTTCCTCTTTTCTGGAAACTACTTCTCTTTAAAGGTTTGGCTCTATATTTCCCAAATAGCAGTTATTCATATCCCATCTTTGTAAATTTCATCATGTCTGTGTACCACTTGTACTATTATTTGCTCAATATTTATTTTAAATTGACTTTATATGCCCTCCTTTTAAATTGAGGGTATTAAATTTATATTCAATAAAAATACCCACTTTAATTATACGGTTTGAGTTTTGGCAGGTGTTTACAGTTAATATAACCACCAGCATAATGAAAATAGGGAACATTTTCCACTCCCTGAAAAGTTCCCTTGTGCCCCTTTCCAGTGGATCCCAGATCTGCTTTCTGTCGCTGTGGTCTAGACATCCCCCACCCAACCCCACACCACTTTCTTTTTTAACTTAGATTTTGATAAACAGCACTGCCTATGAATTCAGTTTGAGTTATTATTTTTTCTCTACTCGTGTGAAAGTAAATGTATAGTTTTTGTTACACCTTGTAACTACTCCTCTACAATCACTTTTTAAATTTCCTCAGCTTCTAAACACGCTTAATCAAGCCTTTGCATACATTGTCTGGCATGGTACTGTGGATATGAAATGTAAGAAAGTAGTGGCTGCCCTCCCTTGAAGCTTATGGAGGCATCACTTTTAGTTTTAAGGAACGAGCTAATACATATACATTTTTCTTAGAGTATTTTTTGACTCAGAACCTAAGGTTTTCCTGCAGCTAGATCTTATTTTATATTTTGGATTATCCAGTTAATACAACAAGCACATAAGGGTCTGTGACATTAGAGACACATCATATTCACATTTAATTCACTCAAATTTAACTATAAATGGCATTTTTCCTTCTTCCTTTCCTCCTCCCCACTTCAGTTCCTAAAAGAGAATAGGAGGAAGAACAATTTAAATGTAATCCAGTCCACCGAATGAGTGTCTGTGCTGTAGAGACTCATGTGGGGGAATATGAAGCTGCAGTGCCCTCCTGTTTTTCACAGGAACTGCAGCAGTAGGGCACACAGCGAGGAGGAAATGCAGTACCAAGTATAATACAACTTATTGCACACCTATTCCAAATAAGATACTACCAAGTACAATGGGAAGTATGAGGAGAAAAGAAGATATGCTTCAAGACTGAGAGTGGAACAAGAGAGCTTTTGTAACTGTTTATAACCCATATCACTTAGAACCCAGATCTCTATATAGAGAGTCAAAGCAATAAAATTCCCTAAAAATTGCTAGGGAGATTAAGAAGAAAAAGATGGAAAGGAGTGTGTATGTTTTAATTCTGCAAGAATTCTAAAGATTTTGTTTTATTTTCTGATGGGAAATAGATGTACAATTGGCACTAAAATCCAAAAGGACAACAGGGATGTGGACTGAAAAGGCTCCCTCTGACCTCTCTGCCCATCTTTGCAGTTCTCTTCTCTGGAGGCAGTCACTATGACCAGCTTGTGTGAGCTTCCAGAGTTTATAGAATCACTTACAGATTTATGAATGTCTTAGTTTCCTGTGGCTGCTGTAACAAATCAGCACAAATGGAATGGCTTAGAACAACAGAAATGTATTCTCTAACAGTTCTGGAGGCCAGAATTTGAAATCGGTATCACCGGGCTGAATCAAGGTGTTGACAGGGCTGCTGTGCTCCCTCCAACACTCTAGGAGGGGGCGCCTTCCTCTCTTATTCCAGATTATGTTGCCTGCCAGCACTCCTTCCTTGGTTTCTGGCCCTGTCACTCCAATTTTGAGGCAAGCATCTTCAAATCTCCCTCTGCTCCATCTTCACATAACGCGCCCATGCGTGTGCGTATGTGTTTAGTCTCCCTCTGCTTCTCTCTTATATGGATGCATGCGATGCATTTAGGGCTCACCTGGATAATTCAGAGTAATCTTACCATGTCAAGAATCTTAACCTAATCACATGTGCAAAGATTTTGCCATATAAGGTGACATTCACAATTTCCAGGAGTCAGGGTGTATGTACCTTTTTTGGGGGGTCATTTTTTAGGCTACTACAACAGTAAAACAAATAGCATACTGTACACATTTCTGAACCTTGCTACTAAGAGTGAAAAACTGGAATAACCTAAGGGTCTATAAATTCAGGATTGGTTAAGTGGTGGCACATCCATAGAATGGAATAAAGTGTCACCACTAAGAAATATTAAGGGGGCATACTGACATGGAACCATAGTCACTATAAAGTAAAACAAAAAAGCAAGTTTTAGAAGTGCATATAAGTAAGGTAAAAATTTGGAAAGCTGTAAACTTAAAACTTAAAAGTGGGTTGCTTCCCCTGGGGAGTGGAACTGGTGGGCTTTTTTATGTTACATATTTGTACTGTTGGAATTTCTGAATCAAACATGTGCTTTATAATCCATGTGTTTTGTATTTCTGGATGAATTATGCTATAGAAGTAATAGAGATTATCAAAATTGAACCTTTAAAATTTTGTTTCTTAGATAGCAGACCCTACATTAGCCGAAATGGGAAAAAACTTGAAGGAGGCTATGAAGATGCTAGAGGACAGTCACAGGTGAGCCTGTGGAACAGAAGTGACCCTATTAAACATGTTCAGCCTGTTATGGAACTGGTGGCACTGGTTTCCTGCTGTTAAAATCACCTCTGGGTTTCAGAATGTCATGCTTAGCTTCTGCTTATTTAAAGTTGGCTTTGTCTTGGGTAGAAGATGCTTTGTAATTAAAAGATTTTGAAATTGAAGGGCAGGAGTTAATAATTTTCAGTTCTTCCTATTAAGAGTTTAATTTACTTCATATATTGATTTGAATCTATAAATATTTCTTACTATATATTAAGGTCATATAGGACATCAGCTAACTAAGAAATAGGTTGAAGTATTAATTTTTTCATGTTCTTTTCCTAAAACTCAAATTATATTCCAAATTGGGGGCTAGGGTAAGGAGGGTAGGGAGATGGAGAGAAGTGATACATGTGTTTTAAATTCTACCATCAGTTACTAAGATATTATAAGTAACATTGTCACATGTTCGCATGCTCAAGTGTTAAAAATTTGATATGATAAAATGAACAGTTTTTTATTTCCTTTAAATAAGAATAACAGAGGAGGAAAATGGAAAGAAGCTCCCCTCAGGGGATATTCCGGGGCCACTCCAAGGCAGGTAGGTGGAAATGAAAATAAGCACCTTTAGTTAGGTGCTTTTCTCTACATTTTCTCTAAACCAAGATTTTACCATCATTGATTTACAATTTTAGTTTTAATGAGCAAAAAGCAAATTTAGAGTTATGAGCAATGTAACAGTAGAAAACTGAAATGTCATTGGCTGGTTGGTGATAATGCTAAGCCTGCTTGCTTCTCCCCCTTTCCCATTCAGAATTTAATATAACATCATGAATCAAAACCAATGCACAAATTTATAATTATAACTCAACTATCATACTTAGTTTATCCTTGAAACCTGTAATCTATATGGTAGACCGTGCTTCATTGTGGGAGATATTTTCACTTATTTTTATAGTACAGCAAAATGAAAATGTCAGTTTTAACCATTTATTTTGCAAGTGACTTACTTTTTAGCAGCAAAAGCAGATTTGTCAAGTGTTTGTGGTTTGAGTGAGTAGGGAAAATACCAGAAAAATAATTAGAGATCTGATTAAAATTTACACAGGATGTTAGCAATCAATTTGTAATTAAAATTTCAGCCCTCCCTCATACAAGCTTATTTTTTTGTTTTATAACCAGGAAACTGCCCATAGATAAACATTACAACTCCCTTAAGTTGCCCTTTGACCTGAATGTAAATATGCACAAGGTTGCAAAAGAAAAATGTGGAGGGAAGATCACAGTGTGCTGATAAATGTCACATCTAACACACCCACATACCAATATTTTAAAATAGGCACTCCTGCTTGTAGCTTGAGTGGTGCTGGTTTGAAGCCCTCTAGATGTGCATTGTGTTCTACAGGCCAGGACAGGAACCAAGTCCTGTAAATCTCAGAGAAGTAAATTTCCTGAAGGGAATTAAGGAGTTCTGCTGATCCCACAGAAGTTTTCCGAGAAGAGATACCACCAAGACCATCTGTAATTCTCGGAATGGGAGGGTATTAATGCTACCGGTCAGGCATATTCACACTTCATAGTGCTAATGCCAACATCTGAGCTAGCGCCATGCCAGGCATAGCGTTAAATGCTGTACACGCACTGATTGCATCTTCGCAATTCCTTAGTTATGGGCTTAGGGAGTTCCAGTAACTTGCTCAAGGTCATGCGGCTAGGCACGCAGCCTGATCTCTACACAGCGTCCAAGGACCAGAGCCCCTCTGGCATGAAGGTCAGCACCTTGGGGAGGATGGGTGTTGGGGCAAACAGTGCTTCTTTTTCAAAAGAGAAAACTTTTTATTAGTCATACTCTCATTAATGGAGCAATAATATATTTTCATATTGCATGTATTCAGTTTGACATTGCTTACTACTTTAGCCATTCACATTCTTCCCAGAAGTTTTCACCACCTCACGTGATGAGCACTTAGTAATGTAGCTTGGATAGAAGTAAATCTATTTATACTCTAAGCAGATCTCCAGTTTCCCAGCTTGGGGAAGAGGTGGTAATAAATGATGCTTGCATAGCATGTTCAAGACTGTTAGAACAAACAGACAAGATGCTTACATGGAGGGAAACTAAATATACCACTAACATTGGAATATTCTTGCTGCTTCTATGACCTTGAGCATCTCATAAGGACTGTTTTGGCTCTCATGACATGCTTATTCTCCAGGATTCCAATGAACGGGTAGAGAAATATTAAGTAATATTGGTGAAATTAAAAATTGCAGTCTCAGATTTAAGGTAGAAGGTTTAATTAATCACAAGTAAGATTGTATTCAAAATTCCAGTTAATAACTTGAGGCTTGTTTTTAAGGGAGGCATACTGCATCTCAAAGACATTCTTACTCAATTAAAAAAACTTAACCAAAGCTAGCTTGGATGAGAGAAATAGAGAGTGGTTGGGGATGTGTGCTATTTCCACCTGTCCATCAGTTGTTGTTTTTTTTATTCTTCAGTGGACAAGATATGGTGAGCATCCTTCAGTTAGTTCAGAATCTGATGCATGGAGATGAAGATGAGGAGCCCCAGGATGCCCGGTAATAGAGAACGGTTGGCAGCTTCTCTTTGACAGTATTATGTGTTCTTGATTTTGAAAGTGATTGCATTCTTACAAGTTGCTGAAATAATTAGCTATGTTTTTTCAGAGTTACGTATGATATTAAGAGAATTGTTTTTTCTTTTCAGAAAGACATTTATATATTTTAGGTAATATATTTTGTAAAAGGAAGGCATTTACTAAAACTAAATCCTATAATTGGTATCATGTCTTCGGGAGGGGCTGGCAAAAGGACCGAAGAATCGTTGCTGTGCGTTCCTTTTCTTTTGATTGCTTCTGTGCTTGTGCTTGTGCTTCTGCTTCTGATTGCTAAGAATTGCTATAACTGAATTGATTGGTAGCAGACCACGTTGTCTGTAAATCATCCATTTGCTATATTTTATTTTCATCTATGTAGCTATTTATTCAGTTTCATTTTCTCTATTTTAAATTTAAATTTTTGGAATAAGTAATGCATTCTCCTAGTTCAAATTTCAAAGATAAAGAGTACACAAAGACAGTTTTCCTTCTTACCTCTGCCTCTCTTGTTTTGTTCTCCTCCTTAGAGATAGACAGTGTTGTATATTCTCAGAAATATTTTATGCATATGTATGCACAAACAAAATATCTTTACTTGCCCCCTCCAGTACATAAATACTATGCACACTTTTCTGTACCTTGCTTTTTCAGTTTGTGTCTTGCAGTTCATTGCATATCAGTACACAAGGAGTTTCCTCCTTTAAGAACTGTTTGGTTTTACTTTGGATGAACTATATTTTATTTAACTAGTCTCTTTGTTTTCTGTTGCAAACATTGCTGCAGCCAATATCTTCGTACATGTATAATTTCTTAGAGAAGTAAATATTTCTGGATATTAAAGTTCTAAAGTGGGATTATGGGGCCAGCTAGTCTGTATATTTCTAATTTTGATAGATATTGCCAAATTTCCCTCCATGGAACCTGTGCCAGTTTACAGTCCCACCAGCACTGTATGAGAGTACCTCTTTCCCCACACCTTTACCTGCAAGAGTGTTAGCAGACTTAAGGGTTGTTACCAGTCCGATAGGTGAGAAATGATATTTCAGCATAATTTTAATTTACATTTTTCTTATGAACCAGGTTAAGTGTCTTTTTGCATATTTTAAAACCCATTTATATTTCCTTTTCTATGAACAGTCTCCTTTGCCCAGTATCCTGTTTGATTTTTTGGCTTTTTTAAAAATTGACTTAACAGTTATTTTTTACAAGGGAAATTAGTCCACCCATTTTAATTATATGTAAATACCTAGTTCCCTTTAAATTTGCTATATTATTGTTATAAATAGCTATTTAATGCAAGGAATTGATCTTCATCTAATGATTCTTTAAAAGGTTGTTTTCTGCACATTTTTAGCTCTACTTTCCATAGATCTTATGACTGGTATTTCATTTTTTAAAAATTTTAGGATAAAATTACAAAGTTTGTATATTTATTACATATTTACTAAATGGAAGGATATTTATCTCCTAGGAATTAAATTTTAAAATATTTTTCTTCCCCAGGCTGTCAATACCTTATAGACATTGAATTTTCCAAATTTGTCTGAATTTGTGCCTTCTAGGGCATTAAGTGGATTTTCAGTCTGACAGAAATTTCTGTGGAAAACTATCTCTCAAAGTTTTATTTCTTTATTTATGTTTTTACTAATTTTTTTTTAATCTAATGAATTTTGATTAACAGAATCCAGAGTATTGGAGAACAAGGTCATATAGCTTTGTTGGGACATAGCCTGGGAGCTTATATTTCAACTCTGGACAAAGAGAAGCTAAGAAAACTTACAACTAGGATACTCTCAGACACTACCTTATGGCTATGCAGAATTTTCAGGTAAAGATATTCTGAGTCTTTAGTTTCCAATAAAAATATTTATGAATTGGGTATAGACTGTGAGAGATCTTTCCTAGCACTGTACTACCTGGGTTCAAATTTGCCTCTTCCCCTTCCTCTTGGAAGGATTACTTAACCTCTCAATGCCTTATCTACTAAATGGGGATAGCATTAATATCTATTTCATGGCATTGTGAGGATGAAATGAGCTAATGAATTCATACATGTAAAGAACCAAGAACATAAACACATGCATGTTCGACAATGTCACCAGTTCCTTATTTTTAGAATTGCTAATTGTCACATGTTGATAGAAGGTAGAGCAGTGAAACAGATTAAAATATTTTTAATCCAAGTAGTAGCTGAGGCTTAATTAGAAAGAAAATGTTGTGATAAGGACAATGAGTGTGTGTTGTGAAATTGAAATTTACTTTATACTGTGATAATGATGACATTATTAAAGAATTATAGCAGATTGAGGATTCAGTAGAAGACGTAGGACCAGTAGTATTTTTATATTACTTTTATGGAAGAGGAATTATTGCCAAACATTGGAACACGTAACATGGGAGAGTCACTTTCAGATGTTGGGAAAGAGATTGGCCTGGCAAGAGTATAAGTCTGCCTAACTATATTGCAAAGGAGAAAAAAGTTTTTAAATATTTTATTTATTTATTTTTAGAGAGAGGGGAAAAGGGAGAGAAACATCGATGTGCAAGAAAGATTGGTTGCCTCTCGCGCACCCCCAACTGGGGACGTTGGCCCGCAACCCAGGCATGTGCCCTGACTGGGAGCTGAACCAGTAACCAACCCCTTGCTTTGTAGGCTGGCACTCAATCAACTGAGCCACACCAGCCAGGGCAAGAAGTTTTCTTATAAAAATCTAATACTTGTAATTGAAATTCTCTATCCCCCCTTCTCTAGAAGATTAAGAAAAATAAAAAGTCCCCAGCAAATAGTAGCGAAAGTGAAAGTTGACCTGATTAGTGTTTTTGACAATTTTATTTACTTTGGGTCTTTTAGAGCTAAAACCCTGCTAAGAACATGCCTGCATTATCCAGTACTAGCCGCCTAATAGAATAAGCCTTTGATGAACCATGATGTTCAGCCTTTTTATATCTGAGGGAACTCCTGTTGACTGACTTTCATAGTTTCTGCTTTTTATGGAGCTGGGTATAGACAAAGGGTCATTGCCTCTGTTCCTTTAACCTCCAGCTGTAAGAAATTGTCAGCCATCCGAGATGAGACTGACTCCAGTATCCTTTGACTGAGCTAGGTGACAGTTCCTAGGCTGAGAAGAGAATTACTTCTATGATTACAAAATTGGGATATAAAATCAGAGTTAACCAGAAATAAGAACATATTAATTAATATATGGGTGTCTCTTAACAGGTATGAAAATGGCTGTGCTTATTTCCATGAAGAAGAGAGAGAAGGGCTTGCGAAGATCTGTAGGCTTGCTCTTCATTCTCGTTATGAAGACTTTGTAGTAGATGGATTCAACGTGTTATATAACAAGAAACCTGTTATATATCTTAGTGCTGCTGCTAGGCCTGGCCTGGGCCAGTACCTTTGTAATCAGGTAATGTGGTGTAAAGTGGACATTTTAAAGATTAGATGTTTTGTTCTGTCCTGGAACTTCTTAAAGTATGTAGACCCATTTCTTTAGCTGCTCTTCTTTTCAAGTGAAAAGAAAAGATGGGTTTTTTTATATGCTTGTTTTTTCATTATAAGAAAACATATAAATGTATATTAATGACTCTAGATATGTACTTTTTTTTTAGTTGCCCAAAGGCAACCACAGTCAATATTTTACTTTATTCCTTTCCAGGCTTTAATCAAAGACTATATATGTGTTTTTACATGGCTATATCTGGCTTTTTTCACTTACTGTTAAAACAGGTATATATCCTATTTTAACAATTTTTCAAAGTAAAGTTTATTTTTTATGTTTTCATAATATCCCTGCAAGTGAGTGTATACTCTTTTAACTAACCGTTTCCATTTTGGATAAATTAGAGTGTTTGCATTCTTTTGCCTTCTATGACTTTTTTTTTTTTTAAAGAGAGAAGGGGAGGGAGAGAGAAAGAGAGGGAGAGAAACATCAATGTGTAGTTGCCTTTCACATGCCCTTTACTGGGAACCTGGCCTGCAACCCAGGCATGTGCCCTGACTGGGAATCGAACTAGCTACCCTTTGGTTCGCAGGCCAGCACTCAGTCCACTGAACCACACCAGCCAAGGCCGTTCTCTGACCATTTCTATGACCACTGTTAATATTCTTTGTTTAGTGCTATTATGAGCATCTTTGTGCATAAAGCTTTTTCTATAGTTAGGGTTACATTTTTCAGATAGGTTTTCAGAGTCAACCTAGAATTACTCTATCAAAGAGCATTACCATTTTTAGAGTTCATAGTGAATGTAGCCCAATTAGGGGGCTACCTTGAGACAATAAATTACTATATTTTGCCGTGTATAATGTACTCCTGTATATAATGTGTATCCACAGTTTAGTACTGCCCATGTATGATGTGCATCCTTATCTTTCCCTCAAAAATTTGGGCAAAAAAGTATGCATCATACATGGCAAAATATGATAAGTCTCTTGGCCAAGAATATTTTAAGGCAAAACCCTTAGGGTTAGAGGGTTTCTTTTTTAAGGTGGGAGCCCTGGGGAGATAAATGGGGTAAAATTCAGGGACTTAAGTTGATTCTAAGCTGTGGTCACTAGTGTCAAGAAATTATGCCCTCTTCTTGAGGGTGTAAAAAAATGGGGATTTTTGTAATATCTCAGTAGAAACATGAAACAATGTGCTTATTGAGTACCCACTGCAGGCCAGACTTTGATGGCCCTGAGGCTGTCTTGGGACAGCAGTGCTGTCTTCAAAAGGTGTGTGATAGTATTCTGTTAAGTGAGAAAGGCAGGTGGTAGAACATTATTTTTTGTTCAAAAGTGTTTACATATTTATAAGAGTATTTTTATACCTAGAAATGTATGTGTATTTATACCTAGCAAATGTCTGGAAGGTTACATTCTAACCTGTTAACACTGGTGGATTGGTGGCTTATGTGGGGGCATTTCATTCTTAATTTTTATGTGTATATGATTTTATTTATTTATTTTTAGAGAGGGGAAGGGATGGAGAAAGAGAGGGAGGGGGAAACATCAATGTGTGGTTGGCTCTTGCATGTCCCCCTGCTGAGGACCTGGCCCGTACCCCAGGCATGTGCCCCGCACTGGTAATTGAACCAGCAACCCTTTGGTTCGCAGGCCAGTGCTCAGTCCACTGAGCCACACAAACTAGGGATATTTATTTATTTTGGGGGGGCAGGAGGGAGAAAGAGAAGGAGAGAAACATCGAAGTAAAAGAGAAATATCAGTTGGTTTCCTCTTGTATGTATCCCAATCTGGGACTGAACCTACTACTCAGACATGTGCCCTGACTGGAAATTGAACTGGTGACCTTTCGCTTTGAGGGATGACACCTAACCAAGTGAGCCACACCGGTCAGGGCATCTATATATATATATTTTTTTTTTTATTGTGTGCTTTATTTGGGTTTCATTTTCATAATTTAAAAGATAAATCCTTTGGGGGGGGAAAGAGTGTGAATAAAGTGCTTGTTAAATTTTTGATCTTTAAATTCTACCAAGTCTTAGTTATATAGAACAATAAGCTGCAACTATTTAAAAATTTCTAAAACTATAAACAACTCAAGGATTTGTGAGCTAAAAGTAAAGAACGTAAAACCTGACAATTACTATCTTCATAACACTGACTTGATTTCTTTTAAGAATTATACATCTGCCAGTTTATATTTATTGATTTTTTGGGAGTGGGTGGACCCATAAATAAGATATTCTTCGAATGCGTTTAGCTGGTGTTACTAATGTTTGGAGGAAGTACCTTAAATTATCCCCCCAAATTCTCAGGGTTTAGTTGTTTCCAGTTTGGAAAAGTGTTTTGTTCTTTGATACATAAAATATGCCAAAGATAGTAACTCACTTTGTTGACTCATTTAGAAAATTTTATCTTGTACCTGCCCTCTTATAAGACATCTCAGCTCCTGAAAACTAACCCTTCTTGGCTTAACTTTTAGATGTACTTTAACATCTATTTATAATATTAAGAGTTCCTAAGGAGGGAGGTTGTTTAAAAAGAGTAATTGTGACTTGGCTTAGAGCCACATTCTTTTGAGGGCACAAGTGAATAGTGACAAAGAGCTTTCTTGTAAAATTGTATGCTTCTTCTTACAGCTCGGCTTGCCCTTCCCCTGTTTGTCTCGTGTGCCCTGTAACACTATGTTTGGATCCCAGCATCAGATGGTGAGTTCTCTTTTTGGTTTGTAAAATAATATGGAATTGTAGTTTGAAACTGTCTTCCTTTTAACTGAAGTTGTGCTGCTGGCCTCCAGGTAATTATTAGCCTGTTCATTTATTGCTTTGATCTTCCCATTGCACACTGAAGCCAGAAGTAAAAGGGATAGGTTTGGGGGTTCTGCATTTCTTTTTAATGTTTTTTATTTATTTGTTTTATTTATCAATTTGAGAGAGAAACATTCGTTTGTTGTTCCACGTATCCATGCACTCATTGGTTGCTTCCTGCATGCACCCCAACTAGAAATCGAACCCACAAACTTGGTGCATCTGGACGACACTCCAACCAACTGAGCTACCCATCTAGGGCTGCACTTCTTTTTCTAAGATAGTTTGATTTTCTGTACAAAGAACAAAATGAATTCAGTTGCATTAATGAGTAATATTAGAGATACATTTTTGGCTGGTTTTGGGGGTTGAGAGAACATTTTCTTTAAACATTAATGTTTAAAACTAGAGCATGTTGGATCTATATATGCAGTTTTAACTTTAATCATACTTAATTGATTTTTCAAGTTAATCTTCAAGAAAAACTATTTGATGTTCATATTTATGACTAGGGAAACTAAAGAAGTTATCAAGAGTTTATTTGAGTGATTAATTTTGAGAGTAATGTGTGCTTCCTTTAGAAGTTGTGATTTTTCATTGTATAACTTTTATACTGGTTGCCTCATGTTTTTATGGTTTGTCTTTTAATCCCAGGATGTTGCCCTCCTGGAAAAACTGATTAAAGATGATATAGAACGAGGAAAACTACCCCTATTACTTGTTGCAAATGCTGGTAGGTATCATGAACCTGAATCTTATATTTTGAACATGTAAGAGAGAGGCTAAGTACTTAGCCTAAAATAGACCAACTCTTAAGAAATATTTGTGTTCCACATGTTTAAGATAGCCCTGTATGAGCATTGTGGTAAGAATTACAGTAAAGTTGGCTCCTTTGATTCCCTTTAATTGTTGGTTTGTTTTAGGAGTTACTTTGTGTGTGTGTGTGTGTGTGTGTGTGTGTGTGTGTGTGTGTGTGTGCACGCGCACGTGCTTTTTCATTTAGGTTGTAAGGGCCTCACCTTCATGTGCTTCCTTTCTAAACTGAATTTTAAAACGGCATTCTTGAATGTGCACCTTGTAACAGCAGGTCAGTTCGCACTTTCTCTGCTTACCATATTGTGTTTAACATTGTACTTGAAGTTCTAGACTGTGCAGTAGGCAAGAAAAATAATTAATATACAGATTGAAAGGAAAAATAAACTTTATTTGCAAATGGCATGATTGTACAGTTGGAAAGTTTTAAGTAAATCAAAGAAAAGTCATTGGAACTAATAAATAAATTTATTAAGTTTGCAGGATTTCTGTATACTAGTGATGAACAATTAAAATTGAATTTAAGATGTTATTCATAATAACATCAAAAAAATGAAAACTTAATGGCTAAGTTTAAGAAATATATGAAAGATCCGTACACTGAAAACTATAAAATGTTGCTGAGAGAAATTAAAGAAGACCCAAATAAATGGAACAACAAACCATGTGCATGATTGGAAGACAGTATTATTAAGTCACATCTCCCCGAATTAACCTATAGATTAAAATCAACCCATATCAAAATCTTAGCAGATTTTGTAGATATTGATAAATCTTACTGAAATTGATAAGCTGATTCTAAAATTTATATGAAAATACAAAGGATCTATGAATAGCCAAAATAATTTTGAAAAGAACAAAATTGGAAGACTTTCCCTGACTTTTACACTTACTACAAAGCTACAAATAATCAATAGAGTATAAGATTAACTAAAGAGAATAGAGAGTTCAGAAACAGACTCACAAATATATAGTAACTTGACTTTTTTTTTTTTTTTAACAAAGATGCTAAGGTAATTCAAGGGAGGAAGGATAGCTTTTTCTACCAGTGGTCTTGGAACAATTGGATATGTACGTTGGAAAAAAATTGTACCTTAACCCTTACCTCACTCTGATTATAAATGGTTCTAGACCTAAATGTATGAGCAACAACACTTAAAACTTCTTGAAAAAAAATGTAGATCTTTCGTGATCTTAGGATAGGCAAAGATTTCTTAGGACACAAAAGTCATGAACCATAAGTTGGACTCTATCACAAATAAAAAGCTTTTGCTATTCAAAAGACCCTGTTAAGAAAATCGAAAAGGCTAGTTTCAAACTTTATAGACAGGGAGAAGATATTTGCAGAACATTTTTCTGACAAAGGACTTTATCAAAATACATAAAGAAGTTTTACCATTGAGTATTAAGGAGACAAATGTATAGTTTTTTTTTAACGCACAAGAGATTTGAACAGACAACTTCACCAAATACCTGTGTATGAATGTTTAAGCACTTAAAAAGATGCTAATATCAGTCATTAGAGAAATCACAAATTAAAATCACAATGAACTACTATTACATATCTGCTGGAATGGAGAAAATTAAAAAATACAATGTCAAATGCTAGTGAGAATACAGAGCAACTGAAACTCTCATACATTGCTGGTAGGAAGTAAATAATGTTATAGCTACTCTGAATAATAGTTGGCAGTTCCTCAAAAGGTTAAACATAGAATCAGTATGCGATCCATTAGTCTCACTTGCAGGTATTTATCAAAAAGAAAAGAACACTCATGTCCACCGAGAATCGTATGCATTACTCATAACTAGAAACAACCCAGATGTTCTTTACTTTGTGAATGGATAAACAAATTGTGGTATACCCATCTCGTGGGCTGCTAAGTAGTCAGTAGAAATAGTTACAGATAAACATATCAGCAGGGATGAATTTCAAAAGCATGCTAACAGAAGCCAGACATAGAAGAAATTGCATAGCATATGATTATATGAAATTCTAAAAAAGACAAAAGCATAGTGACAAAACAATCAGGATTGTCCAGAGCCAGTGGGGAGTAAAGAGTGAAATTTCGGGGTGTGGAGGGACTTTGGGGTGACGGGAATATTCTGTACCTTGATTGTGTTGGTGGTTACACACTGGTTACATTTGGCAAAACTCAGTGAACCATGCACTTAAATGAGTGGATTTTACTGCCTGTAAATTATACTTCATTCAATAAAGCTAATTACAGTTGCCCCTCTGCTATGGGGGATTGGTTCCAGAACCTTCTGCTGCCTTGGATACCAAAATCCACAGATGCTCAAGTCTCTATATAAATCGTGTATTTGCATATAACCTACATTTACATATAGGCTACAGCAGGATATGCTTACGTATCACTTAATTTGTGTGTGTTCAGCATAGTGCTCAGTGTGTGACAGATTCAAATTTTGCTTTTTAGAACTTTCTGGGATTTTTCCCCCCGAGTATTTCTAATTCAAGTTGGTTGAATCCAGGGGCATGGATACAGAGGGCCAACTGTATTTTAGAAATAATAATAAACAAAAAACATGTACCCATCTTTTTATTAGCAGGAAAACCACCACTTCCTGCCTGGTTTAGCATACTGTATGTTTAAAAAGAAACCCACCCATATTCAATCACTCGATAGATGAGAGAGCCCACAATTTTTATGTGACTGAGTGACTTACCAGTGTGGCTTACTCTGCCATGGCCAGAGTACACATCACAGGGGTTAACCAGCAGACATTGCCAGAAAAACCTGAAAAGAGAACCTGAATGTGGTTTAGCCACTAAAACACAGCACTATGCTTTATGTTTTGATAGGTCATGTGACAGTCCACACTGGCCTTTGATCTTGTTTCAACCAATACAAATGTGTCAGTTAAGATTTTTTTAAAATTGAGACAGACTTGCAAGTGGGGAAGTTTTCAGCCCTTTTCCTACCATAAACCATGCAAAAGAATCACTTGCATCAATTGTGTCGAGGCATTTGGTAAGGGTTTGAAATCTTACTAGGTGGGATTTTCCTAACTGCAAATTTAGGTTAGTTGGGAGAATATATGACTCCATATTTTATTTGTGCTTTGAGAAGAGGGATCTGCCCAGTGAAAGCTGTAGTGCAAACGAATTACCAGAGAGATGGATTAAAGTGTTTAATATGTTCAAACTGACTTCAGCATACATGTTCTATATCAAAACAAAGAACCTCCAAATTTAGTTAAAAACACCTCAGATCTGTCTATGTATTTTTTTTATCCTCACCCAAGGACATTTTTTCATTGCCTTGAGAGGGAGGAATGGAGAGAGGGGGAGAGAGAGAGAAACAGATTGGTTGCCTTCTTGTATGTGCCCTGACCGGGGATTGAACCTGAAACCTGGATATGTGCCCTGACTGGGAACCAGACCCGTGGGCTGTGTACAGGATGATGCTTCAACCAGCTGAGCCACAGTAGCCAGGGCTATGTTTTTTGTTTGTTTTTAATAAAAGGGCACACCTAAATAAAAATAACCCAGAAAGTGACAAAAAGTTAGACTAGGAAAAGCTATGTCAGGCAAATGCTAACAGAACAAAAGTACTTAAGCAGTGTCAGTGTGAGAGAGAAACATTGATCGGTTGCCTCTCACATGTGCTCCAACCAGGGACCAAACCCACAACACAGGCATGTGCCCTGACAGTCGACCCACTGACCCTTCACTTTGCAGGATGACACCCCACCACTCCAATCAGGGAGAGCTATAAGCTTTTCTGTAGATACGTGTAATGGAGAATACACACCCTTCAGAACTTGAATCATGAATTTGCTAAAGTTGATTTTAAGCCTATCCACAAAGTAAATCTTAATAAAACAGATATAATGTTACTTCAATCACAGGGAGATAATGTATATATATTAAAGCTCTTTAATTGTGCTTTAAAGACTCAGAAAATATTTGACCTTTTTATTTTCATGTGTGTGTTTTATCCTAGGAACTGCAGCAGTAGGGCACACAGATAAGATTGGGCGTTTGAAAGAAGTCTGTGAGCAGTATGGCATATGGCTTCACGTGGAGGGGTGAGTGGAGGGTGGGGTTAGCTCCATGGGTGGCCTGCATACAGTGCTCATGAGGAGAGGACATCCAGGCTCTCACTTTGTCATGACATTTGTCCGTAAGGGCTCTTTTGGTTGCAGATAACAAGACTACCCGAACTGGCTTAAGTGAGAAGAGATTTTATTGGTTCACATAACTAAAGAAAAAAAAAACTGCATTAGGATTGGCTTTAGGCACAATGTCAATCAGGATCTCAGTGTGTCATCCCCCTACTGCCCCAGTCACTCACTTTAAGATCCTCTGTGTTGGCTCCATCTATAGATAGACTTTCCTGTTTTGGCCCAGAGTAGCTGCAGCAACTCTAGCCGCCTTTCCAGGTTTGTGTCCAGTTGGTCAGAAGTCCCCACAAAAGTCTCATACCAATCACTGTGGCCAGGGAAATGTAGTTAAGTTATTTGCCCACCTCTGGAGCAGGTGGTGGTGTCTCCTCCACCCAAAACTGAGGTCTGATAGAGGAGATTGGGGTGGTTTCCCATAAGGCCATTTGGGTGCTGCTAAGAGGGAGGGGATGCAGAGCAGCCATAGTTGTCCATCCATATCCAGAGTGCCTTGCAAAAGAGGTTTCTTTTTATTCTATCCCTCTGTGAAAGAATGGTGACTGAAAAATAATAGCTGTGAAGGATATAAGTCCCACTACACTAAATAAGTAGGAGACATTCCCTGAAATACATTTTCAAGGATTTCCAGAAATTTGTATATACCACATTTTCTGTTGCTGTTACAAAAGCTAATAACACGGCTCAAAGACAGCAGAGTCGTCCCCCCCCTTTTTTTTAAATACATACTTAGTGAATGAGCAGCAGTAAGTAAGTAGTTCTTAGATTGGTGTTTTTTCTTCCAGTGTGAATCTGGCAACATTGGCTCTAGGTTATGTCTCCTCTTCAGTGCTGGTATGTTGTTGATTTACTAAATACTGTATTTTTAAGAAGGAATTTAAAATCCTTTAATCCCTGGTGGCTTTTCACAGTTTTATGAGTGGAGGTGGGTACTGGGTTTTGTGTATTCTAATAATCTAACAAAAAGCTGTTTTCTCTTTGGTAGGCAGCAACCAAATGTGATAGCATGACATTGACTCCGGGCCCGTGGCTGGGTTTGCCAGCTGTTCCTGCAGTCACCCTTTATAAACATGACGATCCTGCCTTGGTAAGCCTACTCTCACTGGCAGGGAGCAGGGAGTGGCTTATAACCATTATTGGGGCTGGGGGCAAAATACAGAAAAATAAAGGAAAAAGTGAAAAATTTCCTTAATGTCACTTCTGTGAGTTTGTATTTTCAGAAACTTTTTAACAGAACAGAAACTGTGCCACATGTATTTTTTCTGTTTATTTTTCCCATACTTTCATGCATATATGAAGAACATTTTATGATATTTTATGATTAATAATCTGTCACTTTAATACCATAATTTAATCATTTTCCATTTATGAACTTTTAGTATGTTTCCAAATTTTTGTTACTGAAATAATGAACATATCTCTGTGTTTCTAATTATTTCCTTAATATAGGTCCCCAGAAGTGGCATTTCTGTCAGAGTAAAGCCCTCGGTCCACACTGTCTAAAAAGTTGTAACAAAGTATAGTGATGGTTTTTGACAGTGAACCCCTTAGTGATAGGCTCGTGCAAAACAAGCTTTAAGTGATTCTTGCTATAATAGTTGATTTCTTGCCCAATTGATAATGACCAAGTATTTAAGGACGATCAGAACAGCCTTGGAAGGAGATGCTTCTTGAGTGGCTAACAGCTCTGGCTCTGAGGTGTGACCCATCCATATTCTCACCCTGGTTTTGCCACATCTCAGACATGAAACCTTGAGTAAAGCAAGCTCCCTGAGTTAAGTTGCCTAGAATACTTACTTCATGGAGTTGTTGGATGATCAAATGAATAATGCAAGCCAAGTGCCTGGCATAGCATCTGACAAATACTAAGTGCCTAGTAAATGGTAACTAGTTAATTCTGCTATGTGATTTCATTAGCTTTGGTTAATAAAATCATATTGGCTTTTTTTAGACTTTAGTTGCTGGTCTTACATCAAATAAACCAGCGGACAAACTCCGTGCCCTACCACTGTGGTTGTCTTTACAATACTTGGGACTTGATGGGATTGTGGAGAGGATTAAGCATGCCTGCCAGCTGGTGAGTAGAAATCTAAAGTTTACATGCGTCAAATACTCCTTGGCAAAAGCAGAGTCAGAAAAATATTTCAGTGATTTAGCCTCCATCCAATACCTTGTTGTCTGGATTTCCTGTTTCATAAACTAGCATGTTAATAGCATGTATATGTTTCTTGTTCAGAGTTCTGGGAGAGACTGCTGGGGTTGTCCCAGCATTCGTATCCAACTGAAATCAGATTAAAACGAATGCTGTTGTCAGCATGGGATGAGAAAAGAAGTTACAAGATGACAGCTGAGGAGTGGCAAAGGATGCAAAAGGGACATAAATGTTCCACGTGACTGACTCCTGAGGATAAAGGAATATGAGAGTTAGGGGTTGATTATGGATGGCATGTGTATTTTTAACATCAGCTGGCTGGAGTTCCCTAATTGCAAGGCTTTGGGGGACAATTTTAATTCTTTCTCTTTGAGGTGTTCTAATTTTGAAAATTATATAATTATGCTGTAGTTTAGAAAGCAAAAAATGTTGTATTTATGCAGTTGGAGAACTGAGTCCCACCGAAGTCTAAAAGCATGATGTCACCTCTGTATACCTCCATTTTCTTACCTATAAATAGGGATAATGACATAACAAAAGATCATTATGGGGACATAATGGGCCTATGCATGTAAAGCTCTTATAGCAGTGCCTGATTATACAGTAAGTTATGCAAATAGGTATAAAAGTAAATCTTCATTTTAAATATATACTTGGAGAATTGGCACTTCCTCAAATGTCATTTTTATACTTAAGAAACATTAGGATTTTCATATTACTGTGGCAGTAGTCTTCTGGTTCGTAATGTCCAGATGGTCCATCCATGTTGTTGCAAATGGCAAGATTTCATTCTTTATGGTTGAGTAATAGACCATTATATTCCACATATATATCAC
>PVJD01012490.1:0-39417 GCA_004026545.1 Mormoops blainvillei | reverse complement strand
TCTCTTTCCGTCCCTCCGTCCTCTGTTCACTGGCAGTTTGTTCTTCACTTCAATGTCCCCGGTTACATTTTACTTGCTTGTTTGTTCTGTTGATTAGTCTCTACCTGTATGTGAAATCATATGGTATTTGTCTTTCACAGCCTGGTTTATTTCACTTAGCATAATGCTCTCCAGATCCACCCGTGTTGTTGTGAATGGTACATTTGACAAAGGAGGCAAAAGCATAAATGGAGTAAAAATAGCCTCTTCAACAAATGCTGTTGGGACATCTGGACAGCTACAAGCAAAAAAAAAAGAATCTTGACCACCAACTTACACCACATACAAAAATAAACTCAAGGTGGATAAAAGACTTTAATATAAGTCACAAAGCCATAAAAGTCCTGGAGGAGAACATAGGCAGGAAAATCTCAGATATCCCACACAGCAATATTTTCACCGATATGTCCCCTAGACCAAGGGACATAAAGAAAAGAATAAACAAATGGGACTTCATCAAAATAAAAATCTTCTGCATGGCTAAAGAAAACATCAGCAAAATGAAAAGGGAACCAACTGTATGGGAAAGCATATTCTCCAATGATACATCAGACAAGGCTTTGATCTCTAAAATATATAAAGAACTCCCATGACTCAACTCTAGGAAGACAAACAACCCAATTAAGGAATGGACAAAGGACCTGAACAGACACCTTTCCAAGGAGGACATACGCAGGGCTCAGTGACACATGAAAGGGTGCTCAACATCACTAGCCATCAGAGAGATGCAAATTAACCACAATGCGATACCACTTCACACCAGTCTGAATGATGGTCATAACCAAATCAATAAACAAGTGCTGGTGAGGTTGTGGAGAAAAGCGAACCCTAATACACTGTTTGTGGGAATGCGGACTGGTGCAGCCACTGTGGAAAACAGTATGGAATTTCCTCAAAAAACTAAAAATGGAACTGCCTCTTGACCCGGCATTTCCACTGCTGGGATTATACCCTAAGAATCCTGAAACACCAATTCAAAAGAACCAGTGCACCCCAATGTTCATAGCAGCACAGTTTACAATAGCCACGTGTTGGAAGCAACCTAAGTGTCCATCAGGAAATGAGTGGATCCCCAAATTGTGGTACATTTAACACAGTGGAATACTATGCAGCAGAAAGGAAGAAGGAGCTCCTACCAGCTTTCTTGTTCTACCACTTTAGCCAAAGCCAATGGGAATTCACTCATTCAAAACCAAATTATAACATATTTTGAAAATACAGTTTTCCTTCTGAGGTTTGTTTTGGGCTCCAAATTTGAAATATCTGAAACCCAGATAATGTTAGAATGTAACTGCAAATGGTTTAGGTGCCCTGATACAAGATCACATACAGAAGTGGCATGTTTTAGGGTAAGTGCATAAATCAATGATATACTACTTCTTTCAAATCCAGTTATCTTCTTTATCCCTCCTCTCTTTTTAATTATTATAGAGATTTTTGGCGGCCAGATTCAAGCTAGATAACATTATTAATAACAGTCAATATTTTATAAATTTGTATTATAGCAAGATTAGTAGGTAGCAAGTTAGTTGCTTGCACATTAGAGAAAATGATGCAAGTCTTCATAAATTTAGACTCTGAATATCAAAACAAATTTTGAATTATTTTTATAGCTATATCTCTTCATATTTCATATATGTCCCTCATTTGACACAATGTAAGTTTACTTTCTTTTAAAAGAAAAACATTTTAAACCCACAAGATATTTCGAGGTAATTACATGCTGTCATTGTATTTTGCCAAATTTCAGGAAGAAAAGTAATAATGTAAGAAATGGATTTGTTTTCACACTGACTCAATGTTTTGCTTTCATTGTGGTGTAGGGCTAATGCAGTTTTCAAGAATTTTAGATATTTATTTTGTGTGATTTCCCTGGGCCAAACTGTATCCTGTTTGAATTTTGGTACTTTGTGATGGGAAGCAACTTTGCAGCAAATTGAACTGGCTGGATTTTACAGTTCTTCTTTAGAACATCTTCTTCCCCACCCCCATCTTTTCTTTCGTCAACCAGCAATTACCCACGGTACACACACTATGTTACCTGATTTTTTTTTTAATGAGAACTTCTAGTCACAGAAAAAAAAACTTTTTTCCTCCTAAATGTTCTATTATAGAATTTTCCTTTCACAAAGCATCTATCTGTGCTCCCTGTTACAGCGATTAAAATCAGTTTCATGTAGTGCCAACAGGAGGCTTGTTTCTCTCCCTCAAAGAACTATTGTAAACACATAATCTCTTTTATTTATGTTGCTCCGACTGTATAAGGCCTCTTTTATAATATCGCTGATTTGAGGGTCACATTGTCATGTCCTGGGTCTTTATAGGTGCATACGATCTTTCATCTTGCTCCAATATTTGCTTTAGAAATAGATGAGATTTGAATTTTGACTTGGGTAGTCCACACTACAGAGAGCGGCAACTGACTTATCAGGATCCAAGCACCCTCCCTACCATCTGTAGGGAGATGACAAATCCAAATTAGGTAGCAGATCAGATTATAAGGCCTCTGACTGCATGGACTGAAAATATAATTCGAGTTCTTTCACAGCCTTCATCACTTCAGTAATATTCCGGAATACACTACTTTCTAGCCCTTGGTCCCTACTCCCTATAATTAGTATTTAAGCACATGCTTTAAAAAACATTTAAAAATATACTTTGTTAAACTTTCCATCTTGGGAAGAATGCTGCAAACAGTCCCTTTTGTGGCCCCAAGTTTGCCAGTTTACCAGTAGAAAGTCCCCTTAGGGAACATCATTTCCCACTATCCCCACCAAGGAAATGTATATCTAGATGTTAACACTTCTATATCAGAGGATTGCCTTCTCCTAGGTAGAGCCAGATTTGTGTTATGTTTTTCCTTGCTGTAAAAGGACCAGCCTACTCCAATAGAAGTAGACACTCCTCCTCCACTGATTAGGAATTCTGAAGGGTTAAAGAAAGAATATGTCAGAATATCAGAGTTCAAATCCAGGTTTAACCATATATTAATTATGTGATTTTGGGCAATTTTATCACTTAAACTCTCTGGGCTTCAGTTTCCTCCTCTTTAAAATGAGGTTAATATGTGAGTTATGTCATGGTGTTGTTAGAAGAAACAAGGCCTGGTTAAAAGTAAGCAGTCAATCATTATTAGCAATTATTGTCTTTTTAACATATTAACTCTTGAGTTATTCATCCTTTTTATTCCTGTGGAAGCCAGGTTGAATAATAATAGAGCTGTCTGGAAAAATGATGGTTGTGTTTGTATTTACTGTGGTAAATTTCCAATCTAGACATATCTTTAACATATTATTTTATTTTTACTTACTTCATAATACATGTATTTACAGTATAGAAGTTAAGCATAATCAATATCCAATATTGTACATTATTTTGTATACCACTCAAAAGATACCAATTGAGTTATTACATGTTGAATTATTAAGGAATTGAATCTTTAAAAAAATTTTATTGATTGATTTTTAGAGAGAGAGAAAGGAGAAGGAGAAGTGAGTGAGAGAGAGAGAAAGAGAGAAACATTGACTTGTTGTGCCACTCATCCGTGTACTCATTGGTTGATTCTTACACGTGCCCTGCCCAGGGATCGAAGCTGCAACCATGGCATATTGGGGTGACCGTCTGACCAACTGAGCTACCTGGCCAGGACTAATGCAATCTTAATCACCTGATATTATGAAGAGGTGTTTTTTGCTAGATCATTATTTTGTCATTGAAATATGTCTTTGTGATATTCGGAGACATAGGTTGGAGTTCTCATAGGACTCGGATGTTTGGCTTTTTTCCCCAAATAAAAGAATGGAACCTGAGCTTTTGCTACCTGAATATTCACCATCTTAAACAATTTTAGAGATGGATTATGTGTAGTAAGGATTACATTTGATCTCTCACTTAGTTTCCTTTATGCTCTTATGCTCTCTGCTGATTTCCTTCCACCTTCACGGCCTCAAGAAATAAAGCACTGCCTTTCACTTGCTCACTAATTTTACATTCTATTACACACGCTGTGACTACTGTTTCACCTGCCCCTTTACTGACACGCTTTCTTAAAGTTTACCAGTCCACTGAGTAGTGGTCTTTTTTAGTCTTATCTTTACTCGTAGGCATCTGTGATATTTAACATCATTGATCTCTTTTGTTTTTGACATTCTCTTTTTCTCATCTCTTTGATATGAGAGAGTCTGTGTGTGTGTGTGTGTGTGTTGAAACTAGTTTCTCGTCCTTTACATGTTCTCTAAAAAATAAGCACTCACAGCAACACTCTTTCCTTGGTTGGTTTTCATCTAGTGAGCCTCCACTTCTCACCGCTTCAGCCATTACTTTCCGGCTAGGTGACCTGAAAACTAGTTTGAGCCAAATTCTAAAGTTCTCACTCAGATTTTTCGTATACTTACACGATAGTTCCAGGATGTCTCATGGACATCTTAAATTTAAACCAAGCACACTGTACTCAAGAATGCACACTCAGCTCTCATTTTTGATGTTGCTAATCGTATCCACTGCACTTTTGTTCCTCTGGTCACCCGGGCTCGAGAATTTAGTTTTCATAACACCTTAGTTCTCGTCATTTCTCACCAATCATCAGTCTCTACATTCTACCTTTTTAAGACATACTAACATCTATTGAATTTATTGCTTAGTTTTTATCTCTGCTTTTATTACCCTAGATCAAACCGTAAATGCACTGTCCTGGCTTACTCCTATAATACCCCAACTAGTTTTATCACATATGAAGATTGTTGGACTTAAACAGTTGAAGGGAGGTATTAAGAACAAAGAGCACACATTTGTTTGAACGTCTAGCACTTGTTTTGGGAACTTTAAATCACAGCAGAGAGGTTTATACAAGTAGAGGCACAACAAGATCCGAAAGGTAGTTAATAGTGAAATGTTAAATCCTAGACCATTGAGAAATATTGGTGAACAGTTAGTAAACATAGTGCCTAGTAAATTTTTTTGCGTATTTCAGATGTTCAAGATATCCTTATTTCAGAAAACGAAGGAAAATATAGCAAGTATATTAAATTGCTAAAATACACATTGATTTATATCTTTTAAAAGTGTCTAGGATACAGGACATGTGTTTCTTTTGCTTCTATAGTTTATTTTAAGTATTTAAACAATATATAAATTTTAGTGTTTTCAGAATTATTATTGATTGCCATGTATCGGTACATATACATATGTATTTGCTGAAAATATTATACACAGACACATACATGTACATGTACTATATTCAAAGATAAGTTAATAATTGAGTTTTGCTTAGCTTTTGAATTTTTATTTTTGCTCTGCTCTGTTCACAGGATGTCTGTCTCTGTATAGCATTTGATGAACCTCTTGAGCTAAAAATAGTAACTTCTGGAAAAGAACTCAGACTCAGGACTTAGCCATATTATTCATCCTATATGGCTGATACATTTATAATGCATTGATTCACATCCATGTGGCTTTTTAAATTTCTTGACAAAATATGAGGTCATACATCATAGATTAATATTCTTTTCATGCCCTCTTCCCCACATCCACACACAAATGTCTCTTGTGGTTAATGATATTAATCCATTCCTGTGGTTTTGCAGTCCAGGGGAATACAGTGTGGTGAGCGTCCTGATTTAAGACAAAAAGGCTTACGGTGTTCTTTGGCGTTCTGTCCTCTTGGCGGTCTGCAGAGGCCGGTGTCCACGGGAGGGATTTGCTTTGTTTTTCTAATTATCAGCAGCTGGATGAAGCAGCATCCAAAATGGAGAGGAAAGCAATGCAGAGAATTTCGAGCCACGCCAATAACAGGTGCCCCCCAGGGGCACGTTTTCAAGCAACACTGGGAGTCAGATGAGAGGCGCTGTGCGGCTGAACTGTCTCCGACGACAGATTCAAAACATCAGGAGTTTGCATACAACAGCTGCTTTGCTTAAGTTCCAGTTTTAAATCGATTTAACAATTTTTCAGAAGGCAATTGTGTGTAAAGAGAGTGAAAGGTGTCCTAACTCGGTCTGTTACTCTTCCTCTATTTGTCACATATCCACTCCAGTGCGCGCGTGCACGCACACACACACACACACACACACTCTCATATGTTTATGTATCCCTGCGTGTGCGCACATAATCACTGATAATTTTGTCTAAAGTGTTGTAACGATACACAGGGTCATCTGGTGTAGTTTAAGTTATAAATTAAATAGATTTCAAAAGAGAACCAAGAACACACCATGAAATAGCTCCTTGGGCTGATCCTGAGTTGCCAAGTCACTAAATTATTTACAAAATTATCTTGAGTTTATAAAAGCTGACATAAATGGTAGCATGCTAGATTTAGGCAAAGAACAGTAGAAACTCAAGTATCTCCTCATGAAAATAGTCTTAAGAAAAGATAAGCATACATCAAATTTATAACAAAAGCATGATCCCAAAGACCCTCAGGTAAAGAGCCAATGTTAAAATTTAAGCAACTTATATATTCTACCAATGTGTTTAGGAGGGTGAGCTAGCCCTTAAGTTTCAGTCACCAACTGGGCCCTTTCATTAAGATGTCACAGTCTGCTATCTGATAGTGCTCAGGGTGTATCAGAGGTTGGTCGGTATTAGAGAAGCAGTGACAATAAGAGAGAGAATTACAAGAGAACACAGTTGAATAAAGACCCTCATCCGCTGGCTCACGTTTCTCCCCACGCCGGCACGCTAATGAGAGCCAGGAGGAGATAGCTTGGCGCCAGAGCTCGCCTTGCCCCGCCCCAGCTTCCTGAAAACATCTGGGTCTCAGATCAGGTCCTGGATGGTTTGAGAGAGGCTCATTCTTACATTGAATTGAGATGAAACGTTAGAGGGTATATACTTCAAAAACTAAAAGTTGTGAAAACGTTTTGGAATCTGCACCAATGACACCAAAGGCTAAGAAAGGACGATTGACAAAACATAGTTGAAAATAGTGATTATAGAAAAATGAAATAAGATCACTGAGCCAAAGTTGTGTGCCACCGTACTCTCACGTGGGTAAGACTGAACTGCTCTCTACTGAAGAAACCTGGGAGAGTCTTGAAAAATTTCTGAAATAACCATGTATTTTCTGTTTTACCTCCTTGACATAAACATAAAAGAAAGAATAGAAAACTACCTGCACTTCTGAGCAGAATGCAAAGTCTGTATTTGAGACTATTATTACTCAATGACTACATTCAAGTTCCATTTGTCATGTCATGTTTAATATCACCAGCTCTGTCTGGGACACTCACGTTTTCTCTAAGTCTGTATCATGTGTTAACTTGTTTTCTAAATTAACTGTGTCTTCTTTTGTTACCTTTATTTTCAATAACAAGGCATGAAAATGAAATATAATCTTCCCAAAATATATGCTACTGTGTTATTATTATTATTATTTTACCATTTTTTTCTTCAAGAACTGTTTCATGGGGAAGGGTTGTTACTGGTGGCAGGCACAATATTACAGTACAGATTCTGCTAGGACTTTCACATTTACCTTTTAACTAAGATCTATGTTTATATAAACATTGTTAAATAATAAGATCAACTATCTCAACTACCTTTCCTAGAGAATCTGAATAATGTCTTGGTGTGTAGGAGATATCAGTAGGTGCTACTTATATCAATGAAGTCTTTATTAGTAACACTTCCCAGGAAGAAAAATAATTTTTATAAATACTTCTACCAGGCTAACTCTGCTTCACAAAAAGAATTTTTTTTTTTAAATATAAGAGTTTGGGGCATATGTGTTGCCAAGAAAACCTAAATGTTTACCTCTGTGGACCTACAACAGCTACAGAGAGACATGAGTTTCCTTTTGCCCTCAGTCAGACAGCGATGACCCCTCTCCAACCCCATCTCGCGATGTGGTATCTTTTTTCAAATCCTCAAATTACAGATTTTCTTTTCTTCAAATTAAATTTTTTTTCTCTCGTCAGGAATCTCTGCCCCCTAGACTCTCCCAATTCAAATTCTTTACTCCACCAAGGTCCTGAGTATAATATAACTGAATATAAATGTATCTATGAAATAAAGTGTGCCATAAATAGCCTTGAGTGCATTCATATGCATTTTAATACACACTAACTTCAACAGCTTACAGGTGCAAGTGCAATCGTATGGCTTCTACTATGTGTGAGTTGGTTGGGCCAACATCTCCCATTTAATACTCATGTTAAAATTTGTATTCACAATATCGCTCTGCGTGTTCTTATTTGCCCTGATTTTTCCATCCTACAAGTTTCCAATGTCTACACCCCTGCTGAATTTGGGCCATTTCTAGTTGCCACTCAAGATTTTTCAGTCTTTGCAATTTCTCTTTTCCTTCTGTCAGCCATTTCCTCATATCCCAGCTCTTCTTCTCAGAAAACAGATTTTTCCGTTTATTTCAGCTTTCCTTAGCTTCTGCCCTCTGGTCCTTCAATGACTCTGTTTTTCTAGTCTTTCATTCGGTGGCTCGCTAACTAGGCCCGGCAAACCTCTGTATTTAGGTTCTTCTTGGTTAATGAACTGGATGAGCGCTGTGTTTTCTTTACCTCAGCTCTAATGAACTTTATCTGAACTGCAGTGTTTAGTTCTTCCTCCGACTGCAACTTCTGCCCTTGCAAAAAAAGTCAACCATGATTTGAAGATTCTGGGTAATCAGAATGTTACTTTACCTAAAAAATGGTGTAACAAATGGATCTGACACCAAAGAAGAAACATAATTTCACCCTCAAACGGACTTTGGTAGAATAAAAATAAATAAATAAAGGCTGCAGCAGTGTTATTTTATTCCGCCAACCAAATCAAGGCTGCCTTCTTTTTCTTTTTTTCAAAAGGCTTGAGCTCAACAAAATGTACATGATCCTTTGCCAAACAATTAAAAAAAATTTTTTTAAACCCATGGGTATTTCAAGGGAAATTCAACCCACATGTTTCTGATTCATTTACACTTAATTCATTAAAATGTTGTTTACTAAAAGCTATTTGATGTCCAAGTGCCTTATGAGTCTCTTTATATGGCTCTTTATGCCATTTTTTCCTCAAAACAGGAAGTGGTATTTTGCTATTAACTCAAACTCGAAAAGGGTTGGATTTCATATGAATCACATAAAGCACACCAAGATGATTATATCTCTCCTGGGTCATCTTTGCTATGGGATAGCACCAAACACACTAATCTGAGAAGACTGTGTGCTGTCAATGAAATTTCAAATTTCTCCAACATAGTGCCAAAGTCTCCCAAGAGAGGGAGACTGCCAAAGTCAGTCTGTAAAGGGAAACGCAAAATGAATCCATTTCACCTACTATTCTGATGGATGTTATATTATTATTTCTGATAGGCAAGGTGTTATAGCAGAGACATGTCACATGTGACAGTCTTAGGGTACTTCCGCAGCCTATTTAAATCCAATATTTCCTTCTTTCTTTTATCTCACTCTCCCAAAAATTTGTATTTAAAAAACAAGAGAGAGAGAGAGAGAGACGGATTGTAATAGATTAAGCAAACAGAAAATGTGTTCACTGGCAATTAGAAACACTCTCATATCAAATGTCACTTAGCCGTGCTTGTTAAATTAAGGGAAGACTTCTTTAACTAGAGGTATTTAGTAGGGGTATGCAGAGTTTTCTCTGTGACAAAGAAATGTTAGAATGTGTCTACAATGAGTCTGCACTTCCTTGGATATGCTTTCTCTACTAACACAGCACTGAAGACTTTCCTCTGGTTCAAGGGCTGCTCTGCAGGGTCCCAGGAAAGTCCAGCACCATAGCCACTCCGATGTGTTCTGGTTGGTTCAGTTTCCACTGTAGAACAATATCATAAAAGGAATCCCAGTACCTCTAAATATAACCCATACTATTAGTTTGGATCAGAGCTCCTGCAGCCAAAATCAGAACTACTGGAAACACTAAATACACAGAAAACTCATAATCAAATGACCTGATGTATCCGGGGCTGGACCCAATCCCACATAATACGTGTGAGATCCTCAAAGACTCCTGGAGTCCACATTATCTTGTAAGAGACTTTCAATGTTGTTTTTTCTGTTTCAGTTTGGAAAGGTCTAAAGTAGTTATTAGATGATAAAATAAAGTCATGAATCAATTGTAAGTAATATTTTGTTGTACATACAACCTTTAAAAACACACAGAAATATGACCCTAATCTTACACTAGTCACCAAGATTCGGAAAATTAATGAAAAGCCTCTAATTCTGAGATCCAACGAAGAGTATTAAGACTGTACTTAGCATATGAACTGAAAGAAAAACTCATACTCCTCTTTGGAAAAGCAAGCTAAAGGAAGTGCCCTTCGTAGAACTCACTAAGGAACACTGATGTCAAAATGTATCAGGTGTGAATCTGAACGTGGTCAAAGGATACTACCGTATCTCATTCTGTAAGGAAGTGCATTAAAAGATATGGCTGACTTTTTTCCTCTTATATATATTGCTGCCGTAGTTAGCAATGCTGTGTAACAAACAACCCTAATATTTGGTGGTTAAAACAGCATTCTTTTTTAATTCTTCACAAATTTAGAGCAGGCTTGGTAGTTCTGTTAATCTGTTTAATCACTTTTGCTAGGTTTGCTCATGCATCTGAGGTCAGCTGGCAGTTTGGCTATGAGCTGGCTGGTCTGGAAGGACTTCCGCTGGCGTGAATGGAGTCTCCTCCTGTGGTCTCTTGGCCTCTGGCAGGCCTGTGCCGGATCGCATGGCAAGGGCCAAAGCCCAAGGCAGAGAACAGAGTCCCCAGAGCGCTTTTTCAAGGCGTTGCTTGCGTCCCATTTACTAATGTCCTACTGGAACTCGCATGGCCAAGCCTGGAGTCAGAAGGAGAGGAATCTACAAAAGTTAAAATAAAAAAGGGTGGATTCAGATATACTGTTAATTTGAGCCACTAATGCAATCAATCTATTGTAATTAGCTAGAAAAACTCTTAAAGTATTTTTGTCAAGGAAGTCCTTTCTGGGACTTTCTGTGTGAGTTAGCATGGTAGGTGATGCACTGATTAGCATGAATACATCATGTTTTTCCACTTTCATTTTTAGCATTTTTCTGTATCTTACTTTTTTGAAGTCATAACGTGAAATTATTTGAAGTGAATGTGGTAAAATTACAGTGAAATTATTATGCCAGTTTCCTTGCTTATAGACCTTTTCTTTGATTCTCTAGGTTGTCATCTTTCTGTGTGCTCCCTCGCTTTTTTCTTCATTTCCCCCAAAAGTCATCTCTTTATATGAACTTTATTAAGTGGATATCTTTATTAGACTAAAGCTGCTCTGGAACAAGGAACGTAGCTTTCATTTTTTGTTCTTGTTTCCTCATTACTTAGCTATTGCTGGCATATACCAGGCACTCCATATAGAGCTAAATCAACATTAAAATCATTATAAGAATATGAAAGCTATGGAAACCAAAAAAGGAAAATTACAAAGAATTTATAAGAGTAATCAGCTGGAATACAAAGGAATGAGATTTGAGAGTTGATATAAACCCCCAATATAAGAGGACCTAAGAATGCATGGGGAGGGGCAAAATACTAGAAGTGGAATGGGTAGTGCCTGAGTTAGAAGAGGAAGTTGTAAAAGAGAAAAGAAAGATACATAATACACAGCCAACAGTATAAGGTTGAATAACATCTCGTTGTTTGGATATAGCACAGTTTATTCACAGAAGCACATCTTGGTGGTTTCCAAAGTTTTGGAATTACGAATAGTGCTGGTTATAAACATCCATGGCAGGTTTTTGTGTGGGTGTAAGTTTTCTACTCCTCTGGGTAAATTCTGAGGAACACTATTGCTCTATTAAATGGTAAGAGTATATTTACTTTACCAAGAAATCACTAAACTGCCTTCCAAAGCGGCTGTACTGTTTCGAATTCCCAATAGCAGTGAGTGTGAGTTTCTGTTGCTTCACATTCTCACTGGCATTTAGTGTTTTCAGGGTTCTGTGTTTTGGTTCTTTTAACAGTGTGCGGAGGGATCTCATTGTTGCTTTGATCTGTGTTTCTCCGATGACACATGATGTGGAGTGCATTTTCATATGCTTATTTACCACATGTATATCTTTTTTGGTAAAGTATCTTTTATAGTCTTTGGCCATTTTAAAAGTCAGGTTTGTTTTCTTGTTGTTGAGTTTTAAAAATATTTTATGGATATTGGATAACAATTCTATATCAACCATATCTTTGGAAAATAATTTCTCTCACTCCTTGGCTTGTCTTGTCAGTCTCTTGACAGTGTCTATTACAGAGCAAAAATGTTCAATGTCAATGAAGCTCAGTTAATCATTTCTTTTGTTCATGGATTGTGCCTTTGGTGTTATATCTAAAAGGTTCTTGATAAAACCAAGGTCATCTAGGTTTTATCTTATATGATCTTCCATGAGTTGTATAGTTTTGCATTTTACATATAGGTCTGTGATATATGTTGAGGGTTTTTTGGTGTGTGTGTGTGTGAAAGATGTGTAAAGGGTGTAAGGTGTGTGTCCAGTTTTTTGTTTTGGGTTTTTTTGTTTTGTTTTTTTTTTTGGTGTGTGGACATCTACGTGTTCAGTACCATTGTTGAAGTGACTATCTTTGCTCCACAGTATTGCCTTTGCTCCTCTGTCAAAACCACTTCACTGTGTTTGTGTAGGTCTATTTCTGGGATGTCTCTTCTGTTCCATTGATCTGTCTATTCTTTGGCCCAAATCACACTATCTGGATTGCTATAGCTTTACAGTAAGATTTTATGTTGGAGAGTGTCAGCCCTCCAAGTTTGTTCCTTTCCTTCAATATTGAGTAGGAGGTGCTGGAGGGTTTTTGCCTCTCTGTATAAACTTCATAATTGGTTTGTTAATGTCTACAGAATTGCTTTCTGGGGTTTTGAATAGGACGGCATTAAATCCATAGATCAAGTTGAGGAGAACAGATATGTTGACAATATTGGTCTTCCTATCTGGAGCATAGGATATCTCTCCATTTATTTAGTTCTTTGATGTCATTTATCAGAATTTTATAGGGCTTTGCTTCTTTAATCTGTTAATGTGGTAAATTAAACTAACAGCAATTAAAATATTCTTGATTTTCTTAGATTAAAAAAATAATTTTGTATTTTTCTCATATAGATCTTGTACATATTCTTTAAAAAAATTTATACCTAAATATTTGTTTCTGGAGGTGCTAATGTAAGTGGTATTTTTAATTTCCATTTTTACTTGTTCATTGTTTATATATAGTAAAGCAGTTGACTTTGGTATAGTAAGTTATATCCTGAAACCTTTCTACAATCACTTAATTAATTCCATGAGTTTTTTGTTGTTGATTCTTTCACATTTTCTACATAGGTAACAATATCACCTGTGAAGAAAAACAGTTTTAGTTCCCTTTTCCAATCAGTATACTTTTTATTTCTTTTTCTTGTATCACTGCAGTAGCTTGGACTTTCAATATGAGGTTGAAAAGGAATGGTGAGTGACATCCTTTCCTTTTCCTGATCTTTCTAAGGAAGCATGTAGTTTCTCACAATAAGTCTGATGTCGGTTATAATTTTTTTGGTAGGTATTCTTTATCAAGTTGAGGCAGTTCTCCTCTATTCCTAGTGTACTAAGAAATTTACTTTTTAATAATATATTGTGGCCTTAGATAGTGTTCATAATTAAACACTCATTATTTGCAGATTAAATACTTCATGTAAAACAGTGGTTTTTAAACTGTGGTTCTCCAGAAGAATCAGCTTGTTCTGGGAACTTACTGGAAATTCAAACTCTATGACTCTATTATAGACCTATTGTATTGTACCAGCCCCCAAATCTGTAATTTAACAGGCCCTCTAGGTAAGTCTATTGTCTTAAAATTTAAATATAAACTGATACAGAAATTTTAATGTTTTAATAAATTTAATAAATTCAGGAAAATTAAAGAAAATGAACTAAAAATCCTATTAGAATAGTAAAATAAGTGGACAAAGTGATTGAACATGAAGTTAAAATTTTATAAAACTTTCTTATAAATTAAAATTAACTTATTAGGAAATGAAATATAAAAGTATATTAATTATGCAATAATAAAATCCATAATACAACCCCTAAAATAGCCTTTATGATTAAAAATATTGACATCTTACTGAATGTCAGAAAGATACACAGGGTGAAAATATTTGTAACATATGTAAGATAAAGTATTACTATAAATAATATAGAAAATACACTTGAAACAAGTAACTAAAAACATAAATGTGTAAATATATGAACAAAGTTAATATAAATGACATATTTATATATGTTTCATTTATTATATATATACAGTTATATGTAAACTCATCAATCTCAAACATAACCATGGAATATAACACGAGAGTAAAGTATTTTTATCCGTTATATTGACAGCATTGAAAGGCCTAATATCCAATATTGTCCGGGATGGAGAAAAACACATGTCCCTTAAATATTGTGGGTTTGTAGATCATCAAAGTCTTTGGTAGGAGAAGGGAAAATTGGGCATTACCCATTAAAAGTAATGCTACATTTTGTTCTTTGGTCCAGCATTTATACTATAGGGTTCTGTTGTATGAGAATTCTTGAACATGTGAAGAGGGATAAAATTACAGGTGTGTTCAAAATCTGGAAACAAGTTAAATAAGTTTTAAGAGGAAAATAATACAATACCTTTGTGTATATGCAAATACATAAAAAAGCTCAAGAAGAAATGAACTCTGATAAAGGAAATTTTATTGGTAGAAGGGAGGAGAAAGAGCATAACCAATATGAAAAAAGGAATGTTTCTCTTCCCAAAGTCACTGATCAGTTTCAAGTCCCTGGCTTTGCTCATGGGCTTTTGGTCTACTAGGTTCACCTGCCCCAGGATGGAGGTACATAGATTAAGCATGTTTGCTGATAACCAGTTCTAAAAGATTCAGAGAGTTACCAGGCAGACATATTCAGATTCAGCATATCACAGCCCAAGATGAGATATTTCCTTAAAGAACTAATTTAAAGTGAGGCTTAACTGTTACTGAAAAAAAACAAGATGAATGAGTTTGAATTGACAGCACTCAGCAAAAAGCTTTGATAATGAAAAAGTGTGGTCCAATCTAGGCAGATGTCAAGGCTAATTTAATAGCTCATGTCAGGAAGGTAAAGTTACATTCTATGGGTGCCACTTAGTACCCCTCTTTCTTCTCTTGACCCCTGCCTGGGTGGTAGTGGCTTTTTGCTATCCCATAGGGGGCTACATCAACACTCGCTCATTTCTTTTAGCCTTATCCATATAACTTTTTCTTCCTTACAATCTTCTTCTGAATTATATTTTAGTGCATTAAAATGTGTAAGGATCTTGAAAATAGTATAAAGTAATAAAATTCTGCACTTTGTTTAATACTGTCTTACTGCTTCCAATGTTAAATATCTGAGGTCCTAAATCCTAAACTATCTCTAATTTACCATTCTTTCAAGGATTTAGCAATATTAATGCAAGCACACAACATGGAATACTCTGCATTATGCTGAGAATCATTCTTTTGAGACATTTTTTAGTAGAAATATACTTGGGAATTCAGAGTCTCTTAAAACGTCATTGTAAGTAATTCCGCACTGGTCTTTCAATAGTTGGCTATATATGTAAAGTAAATACGATAATTGGCTTTGGAGTAATAAACTGTTTTTAAAATTGCATATTAGCTGCAATTCAAATGAATCCTTATGACATGATTTCATTTGAGAGAAGAAAACGTTAGGATTGAAAAAGTACCAATGAGTGATATGTAAAAGTAGCTCATATTAAAGTATTACTTATGCTTTGAAATCCCCATGGCAGGTTTTTGTGTGGATGTAAGACATACCAGTCATTTTATAATAGTTTGTGTTGAAAGTCATCCTAACTGTCAAGGAAAATCAGGTGTAGAACAATTAATCTTCCCTTATCATTGTATTTAGTGTCTCATACATAAACCAGTTACTGAGTGAGACAAATTTTGGGAGGGGGAGGAACAAGTTATTGTAGAGCAACCCCTTTGGAAGGAGAATTATAGATTTTAATTTGAAAATACTGTACTTTCATTTTAATTGATTGTATTTTCCACTTTTATTTAAAATTCCAAAGATATTGAATATTAAGGAAAAAGCATTTGAGAGTATATAGAATTTTGCCTTTGAATAGTACCCAAATGTTATTAACATCTCAAACCCAGCATGAAGATATTTTTCCATATAAGGTAAAAATATTCCCTTCTTCTGTTGCTTAGTGCTATTCCATATAGGAAACTCAGGCCCTTTAGCTGCTTGCCTGCTTTATGAAATTTACTATATTTTTCCGCTAGTCAAAATTGAGTCAGTTTCATTGCCTTCTCCCCACCTCTCCCCCATAATTCAACCTGTAGAGGTGCGTTACTGGGCTGTGGAGCAGTGCCCTTCAACACAAGCAGCAATTGTGCAGGCGTCTGTATCCCTTTGCGTCGATCTTCCCAAGGTCAAAGAATGCAAATGTCATTATTGGGCTTCCCTTTGGAAAGATCTTAAATAATGGGTAAATTTAACTTGTTGTGCGAAGAATGATTACCTAGAGAAACCAGGGAGATGAGGAGAATGCATAAAATTGGGCCCTGTGTGTTTATCACAAGACTATCACAGGATCTGAATACCCATATGTATTTATGTCTGTAGATAATGATAAAAAAACAGATCACTTTATAGCTTTCAAAATATCTTCCAGAAACAATTTTATATAACATCCACATTCCCCTTTTAAAAAGCAAAAGAGTAGTTACAAAACTTTCCCCCCATGTACCCTCACCTTCACCATTCTAGAAGCAATTGCTAGACCATTCATTCAAGTTTTGCCATTGGATGACCCCAAACCTATTCTGCTGACACTGGTACACTACCCATTGTATAAGAAAAGGGATAGAGGTGAGCAAGCAAGTGGAATTTATTCTGAGGGAATATCATTGTGATTGGCATTTTACTCATCCGTCACCATCAGTGAGACACTGGAAGAGGACATTTTTCCTTTAGCTTAAGTCAAATGACAAGGGGACTTTCAGGGGGGAAAAAAAGCAAAAAACTCTGAGAACTTGATTTGACCCTTGGGCATCAGGAGATAATGGTAATGTTATAGCATATTAAATAAGGATAAACTGAGCTATTTTTTTTTTTTTTACAAAGGCACAGCCAATAAACGGATTTCCTGAGAATTAAGAACTTCCGTAGCTTGCACTGTTGTATGAAGGGTCTTGACCAGGATGGCCATCCAGAGAGCGAATGCGACTCCAGCAGGAGGGAGAGAGCATCTGAAATCTACTGGCCCGCTTCAAAGAGTGGTAGCTGAAAGACCCCAGAAAGGATCTGTGAGGAGCCTTCAGTACCGTCACCCTGAAGGACAGGTCAGTTTCAACCTTCACCAAGTCCAGGGCGCTCCAACACCGTGCCGCAATTGCACCCCACACGTAAGCTATGTCCCGTGTTCCAATATCTCCTCGCCTGCGTCCTACTGGCTGCCTGGGAAGAAGAGGGGATGGCGAGGTAAGGAGAGGGAGCAGAAGCCGCTACAGGCTACTAGGGCTACAGGTCTGAGTCAGAGGCGGCAGAAATGTGACACAGATTTAGGACAGAGGGCAAAAAACAATACTGGTTTCTCTACCTACTAATAAATCCAGAATATTTTATTTGTAACTTAGAGAAACAATGCTTTTACATCTAGCTGTTCAGACAAACTCATGTGAACCCTCCTTTCATGGTATAAAAGGTGTCTGTGTTTCGGTGGTTGCAAACACTGAAGAGTAGTAATTTATTTTTAATTTTTCTCATCATGTGTTTAAGGCTTTAGTAATCAGTTGATCTATGCCAGATATACCAAATATAAATGCTTACTCAGTCGAGGTGTGTAATACCTGATTATGCCACAAGTCGAACACATTGAAGGATAAACATTTAATAAAATGTGGGACTTTTCTATGAAATCTTACTTTTGTTATGTTCAAAAAGGAAATGTTACTGAAAATGTTAGGGATGATAACATTTTGTTTTATATAATAGATCCTGACATTAAAATTTCATTGTAAATATAATGGAAAAGGAAAACAGATACAAAAAAGAAACTATCAATGAAAAGTCATTTTATATGTTATCAGGATATGAACCCACTTAATAAAGTGCTGAGTATATCTAAAATAGTTAATTCCACCAATGTGTAACAGTTTGTTTTCAAAGAGCCAAGAAGCTCAAACTCCTTCTTGTATCTCCAGCAGGGTGGGTAATGGATATCCACAAATTTGGTCCTAGTTATTTAATAGAAGACAAAAAAAAAAAAAAACCAAGAAAACCAAAAAAAACCCCAGAAGCATGAATTAATAGGGCAAGGCAGCTAAGAAGACACACAGTACACAGTTTTAATATTTTAGTATTATTTTTCGGCTCAAATTTGAAATTACATTACATATTCCTTTCGAGTCTATTAGTCCCCTAAAAGCAAACATTCCCCCTCTTTTAGAATTATTCACCAAAAAATATTTATGGAGAAACTATCCTAAGCCAGACACTCACTATATTCAGGCTATAACTCTTTCACTATTTGAAGTAAGGTTTAACCAGAAAGTTTACATGCAGTTAAAAAGTGACCAAATATTGAAAATGACTCAAACTGAATTCACTTTGCTTAGTTCAGGTCTGTTAAATATCAAGGGTGGAGATGCCAGCCTTGCATAAGGTCAGCACCTAAATCGGTCAGCTGTCTCATATAGATAAATACCAAAGAGGCAACAGTGACATTTTAAGCTAAATGGTCTTAAAACGAAGAGAAGGCGAAGGCTGGGCCCTCTGGAAGCAAATCCACACACACACACACACACACACACACACACACACGCACGCGCATATGCGCGTGCGCACACACACTCCAAGTCACTTTCAGGAAATAATTTCTTCAACTACTAATAAACACATTCGGGGAAAATAAACATGGAGGAAGATAGGAGAGTGGCAGTTTCAGTGGAAGCGAACATAAGTGCCTATACACGTTGGCTCTTCTTAAATGGAATACCTGGGTTAACAACAAAGACCACGTTGGAAAGGGAGTTTAATTATCACCAACCCTCTGAAAGCCAGGGACAAAACGTGCACTGTGGGATTCCAGATCCGTCAGCAATCTCTGTGACAGGTCACTCAGCGCCAGGCCCCCGGCTTCCCGAGCACGGGGCCTCTTCCACTTCAAAGACCACAGGAAAACCCACCTTTTCAACAAAAGTCCCCTTTGAGCCTATGTGGAGTGGTTTTTTTTCTTACTCCTCATCCCTGAGGTTAATTCCAGGTTCGCTGAGGCAATGATCTTTGAACAATAGAGTCTGAAACCTAAACACTGAAGGGCTGAACTTCTCTCTTTTAAAATGAATAGAGAAAAAGTTAGTGTGATTTAAGTTATGTCCTCCTAGGTGTTGATTTTTATGAAAGCCTATCATTCAGGAGATGGAACTGTTTAATTTGCTTCATAGCATGGCTAAATGAGTACCCTGTAGCAAGAGAAAATTCTCTTGGAGGTGTCTTGGTGTCAGCAATATCATATTTCTTTATTACATGTTTTCTCTTGGCCCATTTCCCTTTGTGTATTCTCAGCAAAGAGCATTTCACTTGAGCACTTTCCCTTTTTTATTTACATATAATAAAAATGACTCATAACTTCCCCCATCCCATGACAGGCACTGTGCTAATCTTCACCACATGAAATGGATACTAAGTTTCACTCTCTTGTGCAGATGAAAAAGCTAAAAAGTACAGCAGTGAGGCGTCTGCCCAAATTCCCACCGCAGCGAAGGAGGGAAGCAGGACTCTCACTCGGCGGCCTCTTCTCTTAACAACATCTTATGCTGCCCCCCTACCCACAAACCCGTGCTCCTCTGTGACCCCCCACTCTGACCTCTTTGGCTCCAAGTCCTTTTTTTTTTTTTTTGCCTGTTTCCCAGAGGCATTGACTGTGTCATTTATCAGGAACATCTTATTGCATTCTCCATTGTCAGTTACGCAAGTGGACTAAGAGATACTGCTGGACAAATCCCAAATCGCGTACCACGAAGGACTTACACCTAATGCCATCCCTATGACTCAAGCTTAGTAGTTTCATGGTTTTGTAGTTTTGTCAAAATCATCAACTGGTGTATATAGAGAAATATTTTAAAAATAGTTTTGAATAACAGTCATAGAGTTTAATACCATTAGGTCACATTTAGTATTTGTGTAGATACAGAATGTTTATTATAACACAGAGTATGAGGGAAGAAAAGGAGCATGGTTTATTTGTTTTTAATCTGAGGATGCTTACCCAGGTCAAACCTATCAAATATAGGTGCTTAGGTGCTAATCACAGTCAAATAAGAAAGTTCCATCAGCCCCAATAAGCAGATTTTCAAACACAGAGGCAGATCCTTTTTCCCTGATATGCAGAATGAGAAACAGAAATAGTTAAGAAAGGCCCCTTTTTAACTCTTTTACTTTAAAGTGAAAGATATCTATGTTACTCTCCTTTTAATGTTAGGAATGAGGACTCTAGACCAACATAGATTAATTTCCCTGGTGCTAGTTAATCAGTTTCCTCAAATTTTCCAAATCCAACCACTAGATGTCATGCAGAGACCATTAAGTAGAATAGTTTGAACTTTCTCCTGTCAGTCATACCCGATTTTATAAGCTTCAATATTTAAGGTGGTTTGGGAAAATTTTAAACATCAGGCATTAAAGACACAGGTTGGTACAATGATTTCACCTGATTCGTGCACATATTTTATATCAAAAACTCACAGAATGAAAAGTGCTTCCCCTTCCACTGCAATGTGTTACTTCAGGAACCTGAACAATTAATGTAAGGGGGCTCATGGGAAAGGTTCTATAACCTCCCTTGGGCAGTAATTATATACTTTACCCCAGTAGGGAAAACCTAGAATGCAAACAACTGAAAATAAGAATTCATGTAATAGAGAAAAAAATCAAAGGCTTTGGCCTCAGGAAGCTTTGGATTAAATACCAGCTTGACTGTGTGCTAATTGAGTGAGTCCGGTATAATACTTAACACCTGTTGAGTATCTGTTTTCTGGCCTGTACAGTGAAAATAATACCTAACAAGCAATGATTGGAAAGATTCAATTCAATACTATATACTTACCATTTGGAAAAATTCTTGACATAGTAGTATACGTGCTCGATAAGCCAACACTTTCAACTTAGGGTTATCTTCAAAATTGAAATATGATGTAAAATGTTATAATAGAATTGTGAAACCAATATAAGGGACTTATACTTTAGAAAAAAAGAAGGAAGGAGGCCAGCAGTGAATTCAGTCTTAGAGGATGCATGGGAGCTCCGGGCGTTGGGAATGGTATGGGTTTTGCTTGATAAAGAAAAGCTGGCCTGGTTCTTTTGATAAACGGCAAGAGGTTTTGTTATACCTGAAGTGGGGATTGATGGTGGGTGAATATATGTATGATTACAAGAATAGGGTTTTTTCAGCAGGCAGAGTGAAAGGTATAAAGGTTCATGTAAACCATTCTGAGAAATCTGAACTTTTTTCTGCTTGTGTTTTTTGAAAAATCTCAAATTAGATGAGTCACAGAATTAGGTATGTGTTTAATAAAGATGTTCCCATTTTCAGTGTGTAAAATGTGTTTGAAGAGTCTAAAGCTAGTAGGTTACAATGGATTAAAGTCTACCATAAGTCAGTGTCCATGTGACAAAGAGAGAAAATGGATTTGAAAGAATCACACAGATTGAAGGCCACAGAAAATCGATACAGAATCATTGTTTTTGCTTGGGAAGTGAGAGAAACGTTAACTTAGAAGGTAAAGTGAAGGAGACTACCAGGTCGAGGGTAAACAGGATGGGAGGCCTTAACCCATGAGGTAAGTGGTCCAGATATATCTGTGTCTCAGAGAAGAGCTGTGAATTTGGGAGTTAGCAGCTGCTAAGTGAGAGCTGAGGCCATTGGAAGAGAGTCGGGTCACTCAAAAAGACTGCATTCAATTGGAAACAGCCTCTGGCTTTAGGCACAGGGTCATTTCAGAAATTAGTAAGTGGCAGAGGAGGGTCTGCAAAGAAAACTGGGTATCTAAAAACAAAAAAAGAGTTTCAAGATCATTCCTGATTGTTTAGAACTGGCTAAGCCTGCATTACTGAAAAGGGAGAGTAAGAAGACAGGAAAACAGAGAAATTCACCAATAAAATTTTCAAGAAATGAAAGGAGATGGGATCCAGACTTAGACTGCTGATTGGCAAGGTAATTAAAAATATAATAATAATAATACACCAAAATAAGTGTAAGGAAGACCAACAAAGTTGTTAGAAGAAAAAATAAAACAACCCACCCACTGCCCCCACAAAGCCAATTTTGCGTCAAGAGGAAATTTATAAAATAGAAATCATGGCCTTTATTACTAAGAACCATACAAGAACTAAAAACCTCTCAGTAGTACATGATATATACATCTGAGAGCAATAAATGTATAAATGATATATGTATAACTCACATGACACACATGTATGTAGAAATATGTAGCATATTATATATGTAACATTTTTGAATCATAAATAATAAAGAATTTCTTCTTTATATACATGTTTTGCTTATACCACTGAATTCTAAGTCAAGTTATAAAGGTGGGGCATTTTTCTCGAACACCATAACGCTCTATGTAGTTTTGTTTTTTTAATTAAGATTTTTATGGCCCTGGCTGGTGTGACTTAGTGGGTTGAGTGTTGGCCAGTGAACCAAAGGGTCCCAGGTTCGATTCCCAGTCTAGGGCACAGGCCTGGGCTGTGGGCCAGGTTCCCAGTAGGGGGCATACAAGGGGTAACCCCACATTGATGTTTCTCTCTCTCTCTTTATCACTCCCTTCTCCTCTCAAAAAATAAAAAATAAAATCTTTAAAAAGAAAAACATTTTTATGAGGAAATTTAAAAGCAATTTTTATGTTAAAATAACTTTGATTTTTCTAGATTTAAAAATTATCTCAAGAGTACTGCTCTAGAAAACTAGACAACATTGGCAAAGATAACATTGAAATAACATATTCTTATAATAAAATAGTGCACTAAAATAGGAAGCATTTAAACACCTTGCATTTTAGAGCCTTTAATATGAAGAATTTGTAATTTTTGATATACCATGTAGGGCAGGATAAAAGAAATATTTTAAGTATACAAGAAGAAACTATGAAGGAAATTAATATTTTAGCAATAAAGGGGGTGTCGAGGTATGCAAGTTACTTTTTGTCTTTAGACTTTTTTAGTTGCAAAATACTTTCCAAGTCTTAAACATTTTTGATGGTTTTTATAGCTCATTGAAGTAACTGGACTATTTGACAGAATTGCTTACAATGGCTACGCTGACCACATAGTTCTTAGCAATGTTTACCCCCAACAGGTATATGTTAGAGTCTTAGATTCTTGTTAATAATGAATTTTGTGACCACTTCTTAAAAAGTAAAAGTAAAGGAAGTCAGAGAAAACTAATTTTATTTTTATTCAGAGCTTGATTTAAATATGCACACCCCAGCTACGTAATCCTGTAGGTACACAACGATCTCATTGTTTATTTTTATAGTTGCTGCTTTATTTAAAACTTTGTCTCTTAAAGTTTATATTTGGCAAGACCAATAATGAAAATAAGCTGGTTTATATTTTTCTTATTTCAAGGTGTGTGTGTGTGTGTGTGTGTGTGTGTGTGTGCATGTTTTAATTTCTTCTGGCTTATTCAGGTAAAAGGATTGGTCAGAGAGACATTGCAACCCATGTGAGAGTGTTTGTATATAGTGGGGTAAAGATCAACTATGTTCAAATTCTCATTAGATCACTTTTATCTTAGTAATATTGAAACCCTAGAACTCTTTTCAATTTCTTTACTTTCTTCTTTTCTCCTGCACCCTTGCTCAGAAAAGGATTTAAATCAACTCGAGTTCATTTATTAATAAAATGATTTAACTTTAGGGTTTTGAAACACATTGAAATTAGAGCCCACATTATTTTCAACTCCTGCAATAAAACATTTACTTTTATAAGTTATGTGGTTATGTGTATCTAGATAAGGATATTATTTTGAGAGGTGTAGAGGAAGAGAGAACATTTGGTAACTATGGCAACAGAGATGTTTTAAAATAAATATGAACTTTTTTATTCCTTGAAGAAATTAGATATTTTCCTTGACTGGCACCTAGGGATTCAAGGAATAGGCTTTTTTTTAGGTTTACTATTTTGTTTTTGTTTTTGTTTTTTTTAAATTTTCCCTTGTCACATATGACAAAACAGAAGATTTAATTTGAAGTAGAAGAAATAAAATTGCTAGGTTTTTTTTTTTTGGTATATTTTATTGAGTATGCTATTACAGTTGTCTCACTCTTCCCTCCTTTATCCCCTCTGCCCTGCACCCCATCCCATCATCCCCACACCTCTTAGTCCATGTCCATGGGTTGCACACACCTGTTCTTTGGCTTCCTCATTTCCCACTCTACTCCCATTCCCCGCTTGTTCACTTTGCTTTTGTTTTTTGGTCAACATTTTCCCTCCACGACTTTCCCCAGCCCCACCCACTCCTACCTCCCACCCTCAATCCTTCCCCCATTTGGCTTTGTTGATGGGTCCTTTACGCATGGTCCTCGATGACCTTTGAAATTTGCCAGCATCCAGGCCCTGTGAGGGTAAGCAACTCATAGACTCTCATTTACCTAAAATTTAAGCAAAGGTGATGATCAAAAACTAAATTTATTTTTGTTTTTCTTATTCTTTTTCTCCAAAATATACACGAAAAGTGCATATTTCTATTGCAGAGATTTATTGCCGAGTGTCGCTTCTGCCTTAAGTCATGGCATAATGATGCAGCCTAACTTCTAAGTCAACAGCTTTGAACAAACAACTTCCACTACAAATATTCTGAGAGACGAAATGACTATGAATTAGATCTAAATTGGACTTATTTTTTGGTATATTTTAGGGGTTGAATGTGAGTCACTCACATACGAAGTCTTTGAAAATAAGGATAATAAGTACGGTATGCTTTCAGGCGTTACCCCGTGAGAGGAAATCTCATTGTATGTCCAGGCGGGGCAATTCAATTCTCACCGAAACTGAGAGAAGATTGCTTTCCATATTTAATTCTATGTATATTATTAATGGATAAACTAGGCAAACGTACTATGACTGAATTTGGTAACAATTATAATTTGCAACTGAAAATGTAATATCATTAAACTAGCATATCCATATAAAGTTACTTGTTTTTATCATCTAATGAAATATTGTAAAAATAAAATATTAATTCTTCTGTCCATTTGAAGGTTGCTAAATAGGAGAAATATTTGATGCTGGTTAAGGCTGAAAAAAATAAAACACACAAACATAATAGTATGTATTAAAGTGAACGATCATTTGACTAGTTTCAGGATCTAAATAAAAGTAGATTCAGAGCCTGACGATAATTGTTTTCTTTAGGCTGAATGCATAAAACAGGTGGATGGTCCAAAGAAAGTAAACATAATAATTCCTTCACTGTTTACATGTTTCACTCAGGGAAAATAAACTATTTTTAAATAAACTTTATTTATAGAATGGTTGTAGAGTTATAGACAAAATTGTAAAGATAGTACAGAAATTTTCCATACCCTCCACACCCAGGTTCCTCTATTATTAATAGCTTAAATTCATGCAGTACTTTTGTTATAATTCAAGGCCCATTTCAATAGATTATTAACCAAAATTCATAATGTATTGAGGTTTCCTTAGTTGTTTTTTTAGAAATCTAACGATCTTTTTCTTTTCCACATCCCATTCAGGATATGACCTTCAGTTTTCATTCTTAGGTTCCTTTTGGCCAGACCATTTTCTCCGACTCTCCTTGTGTTTAATGACCTTAACAGTTTTGAGGGTTACTTGTCAGGTATTTGTGAAGGATGTTTTTCATTGGAATTTATCTGCTGTTTTCCTCATGATTAGACTGGTTATGGATTTTTGGAAGTGAATCATTAAAGCATCATTTTCATGGCATCATATCCAGTGTGCAAGACTTTTCACTACAGATGTTACTCTTACTCACCAGGCTGATGTGATTTTCAGGTAACTTCACTGCAAATTACTCTTTATTATAGAAAGGAAGGCAGTGTGTACAACCACACTTAAAGAGTGGGGGGCTTGTACTATAAGCTCTTGAGGGAACATTTGGAATTTTTCAATGGGTGATTACTCTTTTCTTCTCCGCTAATGTATTCATGCAGTTGTATCAGAATGGGCTCAGATTTACTTATTGGATACTTTGGTTTTTAATCCAGTACTACTTAATTTTGTTGTTCAAATTCGGAGATTGAGGCACTAAGAGCTCCTTCAGTGGGTTTCTGTGAACTTTGAGCTTTGACACACTACTATCAATCTGGACATTTTTGGTGGGTGAGGGGGTGAACTTTCTAACTTCCTGCCACTACAAGATGTTTCAGGTTGATTAGTGCATTTCCTGCCCAAGTCACAGTTCCTTTTGTTAGAGAATGGTCTTAGAAACCAAGAGACAGGTGTTAGGAGTACTTACTGCTACTTCGATGTCCCTGCTTCTCGGCCATCTCAGCTGACAGAGATAAACGTACATGTGTGTATACTAACCTATTTGTATGCTACATGCATAAATATTCCTATGTGGAGCATCTGGATTCATACTAAGCTCTTCATGAGTTTATACTGATGTCTCCAACCCTAACGTGTTACCACTACGTCATTCCAGCCTCTTCCCCTTGCTTATCTTTAAAGTACCACTCAACAGAGAGAATCCTAACTCCCAATATCTTAAATTGATTTGCTTCCTCAACTCCCATATACATGAATAGTTCTTCAGAATTGTCAACCTGTTCCTCTCCAGTAGGAAGCAATTTTATCAATGAGAGTACAATGCTATGAGACAAACAAAATTCACTCATTTCCAAAGGTGTTTAGGCTAGCATATTTTCCTTAACTACCCCCTTCAGTAATAATACCAAGGCATGATACATTTGTAATACAGTTAGATTTTTTTTTTGTCCCAGTCACATTTCATTCTGGGATCTCTACACCTATTAACCTGATTTTTAAAATTCACCTGTATTGAGTTTCATTCTTCTGTAAAGTTCTATGGGTTTTAACGAATGCATAATGTCATGTATCCACCATTACAGTATCATGCGAAGTGTCTTGTGGGGCTAAAATCAAGGTTCTGTCAGAACTACACCCTTTCCTAAAGTTCCAGGGAGAATTTCTTTCTCCCATTTTCCAAGGTCTAGAGCACATCCTCATTCCTTCGCTCATGGCTATACCACGATGAACTCTGCCTCTTTTCTTTCACCTCCTTCTCCAACTTTTCCTTGTAATGACTTTTGTGATTACATTGGGTTCACCTGGATAATCTAGAAAAATCTCTCCGTCCCCCAATTCTTATTTTAATCACATGTGCAATGTCCCTTTGTGTCAGATAATTAAAATGTAGACCTCTTTAGATGGCCGTTATTCTACTTGGCATACTGAACTATATAATTTTCCTTCTCCCCAAAGAACTTTTAAAAACAACAACAAAAAGCTTTCTTTGTAAGCAGTTCTGCTGGTGATAGCTTTCCTCAGTTTTTGTCTCATAAAAGTTATATTTATCCTTTACCTTTGAAGGATATGTTCACAAGATATAAAATTCTAAGCTGGTGTTTCTCTCTTTCAGTACTTTAAATATTTCACTCCTCTCCTTTCTTGCTTATGTGGTCTTGGATGAAAAGTCTGCTGTAATTCTTATTCTTGATTCTCTACAGAAAAAGTATTTTTTCCCCTCTACTTGATTTAAGATTTTCTTTATTTTTCTGATGTTTATATATGGCATTTCCATATATGTATTTTTGGTATTTATCTTGTTTCCTGATCTCTGTGCTTCTTGGGTCTGTGATTTGGTGTCTGTCATTAATTTTGAAAAAATTTTGGCCATCATTACTTCAAATATTTTTGCTCCTTTTTTATTTCATTGGTAGTTCAATAACGTGTAAGATACATTTTCAAAATTGTTTTATAGTTCTGATATGTTCTTTCCTCTCCTTTTAAAATTTCGTTGGTTAAAGCTCCTATTGGCATATTATTAAATTTACTGCTGTTTCCTCCACCATATCTAGTCTACTTTTGAGTTCCCCAGGAAGTTAACCAAAGGCACTTTTCATTTCTATTATATAGTTTTGATTTCTCTTATTTTTGGGCCTTTTCTTATAGCTTCCATTATTCTGCTTACATTATTCATCTTTTCTGTTATTTACTTTTCCCATAAATTTTTAACATATGAATCATGGTTATTTTAAATGTCTTGTATAAGAATACCAAAATCTGCATAATATCTGAGTCTTGTTTCTAACGCTTGCCTTGTTTCCTCAGAATAATTTTTTTCTTGACTTTATAATTTTTTGAAATTTCTTTAAAGCTAGTATAATGTATTTGGCAATAGGAGCTGAGATAAGAGGCATTTAGTGACAAGTATTATGATTATCAGGTTAGGATTTAGTCTTTATATAATTTTTGCTGTAGCTACAGATGCCAGAGGCTCAAATTTCTCTAGTGACTTTATTTTGTCTCATATGTTGCCTTAGGACTTCACTAAGAAGCCTCCTCAGACACAGTCTGTGTCTTTCAGCTCTTACACCTGTAATCATTTGTTGTTATCCTGGCGCCTTGTTTTTTGTGCACGTAAAGTGGTTCTTTGTGGACTTTTGATCTAGCTTTATTTATCAGGCAGTTCAATGTGGTGAGGAGTTTTATTTTTTAATGTGTTTTTAAGTATATATTTTGATAAAAATATGTACTTAAATATTCCTGGTGGGAGTGATGAAAGAGGCCTAAAATTAATAGGGAAAAGTCTCTTAGAAAAAAGTTATAATTACAGTAATTTGTAGAAGAGTTGTTATAGCATTGGTAGCTAGGTATTCAGGAATTTTTCTTCACTCTGACCATGACTGAGAGATCAAAGTCTCAACCCAAGACCCTAATCCATCCAGGAGATTTTCCGCCTATATTACCGGCTTTTAGGCTATAAAATGTGCCTAGAATACCCATTGTCATTCTTTCAATAAAGTCTTAAGAAGAAATTTATGTGAGCACAGTGCAATATACAAATGATTTATTATACAATTGTACACTTGACACCTCTATACTTTTATTAACAAATGTCACCCTAATACATTTATAAAATTAAGAAAATTTAACAAGTGTTAGGTAAATTGGGAAGAGTATCAACAAAAGCATTCCCACCCAATGTCAAAACAAGTAAAATGTCTTAAGAAAGACCATAACAATCATGTAGTAAACATGGAAAGTATGTGAAATGCTAAAGCAAAAATAAAGATATGCATAAAGCACAGAAAAGATAAAAGAATTAATTTTAGAAGAAACTATAACTAAGAGAGAAAATCAAAAGAAAGTTTCTTACAAATGTTTCATGCTGTAGAAAAACTTAAAGAGAAGGTAATTTTAATGAGAAAAGTCATTAAATATAATATGTGTGAGTGAGCTGAAAAGAGTGATTGTAGAATTAAACAATAGAAGGCCAAAGTGGTACTATTACAGAGCTAATTAAATAGGAGGAAGCAGATTAGACAGTGTGGAAAACAAAATTAGTAACAGAAGAAAGCCATGAAGTAGTCTCAGTGAGAGGAAGTGCAAAAAGATAAGGCAATCAGAAAGATGTTCGAGACCATGGTATATAGGAAATGTTGATCCAAAATGAAGATGAATGGTGTGGTGGAAGTGAGTCCCCAACAAATGGAATTTTAAAAAATTACATAACACTAGAAAATAGTTCTGAAATTGAAAATAATTCTCATAGATCAAACATACACTGTTTTCAAGAAATTCATTAGAAGAACAAATTTCATGACATTCTGGTAAAGTGATTGAATTTCAAGGATAAAGAAAGAATTCATTAGGTATCCAAGAACTTACAAAGGGAATAAATCTGGTTGGGCTCAAATACCTTCATGGAAAAATGGTGTGCCAGAAGATAATAGAACAATATTTACAAAATTCTAAGGGAAAAGTGTGTCTCAAGAATATTATAACCAGGCAAGTTACTATCCAAGTACAAAATGGCAATACTGGCCTACTAACTCATGTAAAAACTCAGGGGGTATGTTATCCCTCATTCCGCCTTAGAATGAAGGCATGTAAGAGAGAAGTGAAGAAATCATTGTAAAAGAATTGAATGATGAACATTGAATCCATATACACATAAGATAGAGAATAATTATGAAAAATATTTTCTATAAGGTAAATCAATCAATCTAGTAATAAAAAGTGATATATTTAAAATAATAGTTCTAACTTTTAGGTTAATATACTATAATACATTTTTTTAAGTTTTCTTAATGCATACTTTAGAATATGGCTGAATTCTAAAATCCTGTTAGGAATTTAAGATTTTTGTTAAAAATGCTGTGATTCTTTATGATCTGAAGGAAGACAAATATAGTGATATAAACATTACCTGATTTTACAAAATATAGAACATCAATGAAATTTATTGGAGCGTCTTAGATTTTAGGAAATATCTGCTTATACAGGGTGGGGCAAAAGTAGGTTTACAATTGTGAGTATATGAAACACAGAGTTTATTCTTATATTTTTATTATTTATCAATTATTGTATTATTTTCCATATGAACAAGTTCAAACCTACTTTTGCCCCACACTGTATATACCAACCCTGGTATAAAGATTCTAAAGTTGTTAGATTGTTTAGAAGAAAAAAAAGCATAGGCAAAGCTCTTAAAAATACTGAAACCCTATGGTAAGCATCCCCCCTCCCCCCGACCACAGGGCTAAGCATGAGCTCAGTGGTTATTTATTTGGAGCTCAAGGACACAAGGTCCTGCGCTAAGCATTTGATACTTTTTGTCCTCTGAATAAACTCTGACATTCACATTTGACCAGATAACTCACATAAATGGTTTCAAACTAAGACATCCAGTTCCATTCCATGGAGAGAGTACCGGTATCACATACTGTGAAATTCCCATGAAGTCTAAAATACCTCTTTGGTATAATGGTTTGGCCAAACATCACAGAAAAGGTGAAACCTGAGTTCCACTCGGATGTATCACTGGGTCTGGAAACACAGAGATGAAGGCGGAGGCATCAGTTTGAAAAAGAATATAGTAAAGGCACAGTGGAGGAAAAACTAGATTTATTAAAGTGTTGAGTGAGAAGTTCATCAAAGAAATAGCAGAATACAGTAGTGGAAAGGTGGGTAAAATTAGGTTCTATTGTCAAAGGTCTTCAGTGCCTGCTAAATAAATAGTCCTTAAATAGCATAGTCATTGCAGATATTAAGTGTGTGTAGTAAGTTCCAAGGAAGATAAAGGTTTTGTTAAGATTAATTTGCCTTTGGTGGAGGAAATTAATAAATAAATGACTTTATTATTTAATTCAGAATCAGAATGTAACTGTTTCTGTGAAAAGAGAGTGAAAGAAACAGGCACTTGCCTTTTTATTCATTTTTCGAGACACATACATGTTTAGGTTTTATTGTCAATTTACTGAGCTCTTATTTTCTGATTTTCCTCATTCCTTCAAATGTTTGTTTTCAACTCTAGATTAGTTGAGTACTCACTGATGCTTTTTCTGTGTGTCTGGTGATTTCTAATTAAACTTAATTCTCTAATCCATCATGGATATATTTTGCTGAATTGTTTTAAATGGGACTATTTTTTATAGCTATTGTAATATGCTTAGTGGATACATACTTTCCACATTACTTGTGAAATGTTTTTATTATTTATTACAAATTTTTACATGAGAAGGTATATCTTTAGGATTTACCTTTCTTCCCGTCTATCTCATTGACCTCCCTGTTATGTTTTCTCTCACCGTGCACTGGGCTCCAATTGCTGGTTTCGTTGTCTATGTGCTGAAATACCTTTCTGCTTCGAGGGGGATTCATACACCAGTAGCACCGTTATTTCCTTGGACCTTTTTATATCCTAGACCAACCAACTGAATTAAAATCTGAATTTTATTTTATTTTTAAAAATTATTATTATTTCTTATTGTTGTTCAAGTACAGCTGTCTCCATTTTACACCCCCACTTTCCCCTGCCCCACCCCCACCTCCCACCTCATTCCTTCCCCCCTTTGGCTTTGTCTGTGGGCCCTTTATACATGTTCCTTGATGACCCTTCCCCTTCATTACCCCCGTTATCCCCCTCCACTCGCCCCTCTGGTTACTGTCAGTTTGTTCCCTATTTCAACGTCTCTGGTTATATTTTGTTTGCGTGTTAGTTTTGTTGATTAGGTTCCACTTACAGTAGAGGTCATATAGAGTTTGTCTTTTACCACAGGCTTATTTCACTTAGCATAATGCTCTCCAGTTCCATCCATACTGTCACGAAGGGTAGGAGCTCCTTCTTTCTTTCTGCTATATAGCATTCCATTGTGTAAATGTCCCACAGTTTTTGGATCCACTTATTTCTTGATGGGCATCTAGGTTGCTTCCAGCACTTGGCTATTGTAAATTGTGCTGCTATGAACATTGGGGTGCACTGGTTCTTTTGAATTGGTGTTTCAGGATTCTTAGGGTATAATCCCAGCAGTGGAATTGCTGGATCAAAAGGCAGTTCCATTTTTAGTTTTTTGAGGAAATTCCATACTGTTTTCCAGAGTGGCTGTACCAGTCTGAGTTCCCACCAACAGTGTACTTAGGGTCCCCTTTTCTCCACATCCTCGCCAGCACTTATTGTTTGTTGATTTGTTTATGATGGTCATTTTGACTGGTGTGAAGTGGTATCTCATTGTGGTTTTAATTTGCATCTCTCTGATGGCTAGTGATGCTGAGCACTCTTTCATGTGTCTCTGGACCCTGCGTATGTCCTCCTTGGAGAAGTATCTATTCAGGTCCTTTGCCCATTTTTTTTGAAATTGGGCTGTTTGTCTTCCTGGAGTAGAGTTGTATGAGTTCTTTATGTATTTTGGAGATCAAACCCTTGTCCGAGGTATCATTGACGAGTATGTTTTCCCACATAGTTGGTTCCCTTTTTATTTTGCTGATGTTTCCTTCAGCCGTGCAAAAGCTTCTTTTTTTGATGAAGTCCCATTTGTTTATCCTTTCCTTTATGTCCCTTGCTCTAGGGGAAATTTGAGTGAAAATTTTGCTGTGTAGGATATCAGAGATTTTCCTGGCTACGCTCTCCTTTAGGACTTCTATGGTATCACGAAAAGGTCCCCTGATAATTTGAATGAGCATTAAAATTTGCGATGCACTGCTTTACTAGCTCTTTGAGGGCAAACATTGTTTATCTTGTGCATCATCATACCTTCATCTTCTTGGGCAGTGTCTGGCATATAGTATTTGCTCAATAAGCGTTAGGATGAATACAGGAGTTAGGTATTTTACTAAGATAAATAAAAAAGATATTTGTGCATAATTGCTTAGGAACATAAACACGTCCATTCTAATGAAGCAAACACCATTTTGAGAAGCCATGTGAACGTTTATGAATGAAAAAAGGACGCGTGGATGGTGACTTGCCCTCATTTTTTTGAAATTTCGCATAACAGGATCCTTGTCAAACAGCATCAGATTCAATCAGAACGCATGAAATCTGAGAATACAACTTTCATTTTGACCATGGCGTGAAGAACTGTAGAAGCCCCACTTTAGGAAGCTGCACCTGGACTCTCCGCTGCTCCTGAGGAGGCCTGCGTCCTCCGTGTTCCCAGAGGCATTGTCCTCATTTATCCTCGTTTACAGCTTAGCACCTGTGTATCTGTCTGTGCACTATAATGTTATGTCCTCAGGGCCAGGAATCATTTCCAATTATTTTTGAAAATTCAGCCTGAGAATTTACATTTATTGATTTATTTCAGTCTTACTAGAAAGAGAAAGCCATTTTATAAAGATCATAGGGTACTTGAAACTATTTTTATTTTCCCAATTTGGTCATTGTTATGCTATTATCAGAGCACAGTTTTATTGCTCAATTTCTCACTATAAATAAGACATCAACTCTCACCACATTTATTTCGTTGTTATGATTTTGGCAATAGTCATAAAAACTAAAGAACATGAAAAACATATGTTTACAGAACATAAATAATTACAAAGGCTTTACACATATTTCATCACTTGATCCCCAAAACAACTCTTGAAGGTAAGATACATTATGATTATTCCAAGCATACTCAAAAGTGAAGATTGGAGTGGCTAAGTTGATACATTGTAGAAATGAGACTGAATTTCTGATTTCAGACTAAATTTCAAACATTTCTATTGCATAATGAGATAAACTGTATAGTACTAAACCAGAAGGTTCAATTATTCCTTTACGGAAGGAGTTCTGGAAACATAAAATACAAGAAAACAATGCCAGTTTCTCTGGAAATTTTGTCATATGTTACAAAACAATGACAATGAATATCTTTTAAGATAAATCATGAACTTATTAATGTTATCTTTTGTTGAATCATTAATTTTCTTATGTGAGCTCATGTACTCTAATAAGGTAATAATGTGTAAAAGATTTAATTATAGCTTTACTTAAAAAAATAGTAGAAATATTAACTCTCCTCATATTTAGATACTTATACATTGCCAAATTCTAGACAAGCTCTTTATTTGTTAGATTGGTAGATACGGAGCCAACATGACAGTACGTCAGCGGTGGGGCTCATGTATTTTATAGATTCAAAGATGCCGTTATTTATAAAACTGTTAATTTATTATCAAATTTGATGCTATCATCACTTCATTGACTTTGTGCCAAAAATTTAAGATGCTTTCCTTTTTCAGAACAATTTTACAAAAGAAGACATCCAGTTTATTCTGCTACTAGCACGAGAGTGGTGATGAAGCCAACCAAGGGTACATTTGCTCCTTACAAACAGTCTGCTGCCCATCGACCCGGTTCAGTACGTCATTTAGAGAGCACTGCCAGTGCTCAATAAAGGCATCAACTGAGGTCACCGTCATGGTAACACAAACTGATTCTTTACGTGGAAAAATAAATCCCCAAAACTGCTCATAGGCTATCTATCTGTCTATCCATCCGTCCATCAGTCCATCCATCCATCTATCTACCTAATCTATTTGTAGACAATCAATCAACAACTATTTATTCATTTACTTATCGAACTTTACTTTTATTGTTGACACTATTACAGATTTCCCCATCTCCTCCCCTTTGCCTTCCTTTACGCAGCCCCTGTCCCCTCCTTCCCTCTGGCCCTCACCACATTGTTGTCTGTGTTTACGGGTTATACGTTTCTGTCTCTTGGCTAATCTATTTACTGCATCAGTTTCCATGTTATTTTCCTGGAGCCTAAAGTATATGCAGTCATGTCTTGGTTAACTGTTCAACATGACTAGGTATTTTACTGCACCACGTTGTCACTGAATAGAGAAAGTGCTCAGAAGCAATTAATGTAAAGGGCCCTATTGTAATGATCATTGCCTGAACTGAGAGATTTTCAGTTTCAAACAATTGAATACACAACTAAAAGTGAAAATTAACTATAGCAGAGGACATAAAGTATGCAGGTTGGTTCCAATGGCTCAATGGTACCACCCATGCACTCCGAGCGTCCCATTGTGCCCTTGGCTGTGGTCCACCTAGCAGCCCTGTGCAAGTCTGTGTTTCCAACATGGCTGCAGCAATGCCAGGCATGCAGGCAGACATGATCATGACAATAGCCTCTCAAAAAGAAGGTTTTTTTTTTAAATTAAGAAAATCTTTCTGCGTGTCCAACCCTTACCCTAAAGACATTCACTTTTTTTTTTTCAGGAGCAATTAATTAGGCTTATTGGGTAATGCTTTATCATCACAGAACAATGTAGTTCAGGAAATTACTAAAACATGTTAGAGAAGGTATAGACTTATTCCTGGCTCTCATATCTAATATCTCACAACACACTGTTTAGCAAAGGCTTTATTAAGTACTAATATAGTCTAACAAAATATGTTTAATTTCCTTGATAAATTGAAGAAATTGCTGGGTTGACAAAAAGTTTGAGGCTTTTTCCCATAAAATAAAAGACGTATCTTTCATTTTCACCAATAACTTTATTGATTTGGATATTTTGACTATGTTGGCTGTCTCCCGCATGGTGTAATGTTGATTGTTCACAATTAATGTCTTGATCTGATTGCTATTCAACTTCAACTGTTTTAGCCGACTGTGGAGTGTTGTCCAGCAATGGACCCATGGTCTGTAAGCACAAAACTTTGCAAACCACTTTTGACCACTTGACCTGTCAAGACAACTTCTCCATACACTGCACAAATCTTTTTTATTTTTATTTATTTTTTTGCATTTCAGGTGCATTTTTACCTTTCTTGAAATAGTAAAGCAGAATATGCTAAAAATGCTGCATATTTTCTTCCACCTTCAATATTAAAAGGGTTACACATCATCTTGGATGCTTTGTTATGAAAGGGAATGAAAGCAGAGCGGCCCATTGGGAAGACATTGCAGGAATACTAGTGAAAAGGTGATGAGGGTTCAAACGAGGTGGTTTGGGGGCGCGGTTAGATGTGTGGTGTGAAAGAAAAGGTTAAATCAAGGGTAATGCTAGTGTTTCCTCATCAGCAGAAGAAAGTATTTGCTATTAACAATGGCTAAAAAGATGACTGGAAGCTTCCGCTGAAGGTGGGGAGGAGTGGGGAAGACGAAATGTTGACCCGTTAACTTTGACATCTATTTTAGACACCTAACATGGCATTTCAACATGGAACAACAAATTGGAAAGTCCTCAGTGGATAAATGAGAAGATGATTTCAGTGGGGCAGTAATTTTCAAAGAGAAGCTATCAGTAGACTGAGCTCTGGGTACGCTGAAGTTCAGAGGCAGGAAACTGAAGGAAGATAAAGCGAAGAAATTTAAGCAAAACCTCTGGAGAGTAGAAGGAGAAATAAAGAAAAGGATATCCTGGAAATCACCTGCAAAACATATTTTGAAAGGGAAAGTGTCAGGTAATTTAAACACTGCTGAGTGGTCAGGCAAGATGAGAGCCACAAACTGGACTGAAGTTAGCAACTTGAGATCAGCCATGACCTTGGCAGGTGCTGTCATGGTGAAGCCCTGAAGCTGAGGGGCAGATTAAGGAGGGGCTGGTGGGGGAGGAACGGGAGGCAGTTCGAGGAGCCTTTATATACATGCTAAAGTAAAGGTATTTGAACTTTTGACCAACGGAGACTTGTTTTTCTGGGAACTGTTCTGGCTATGTATTTACAGGAATTAAATTTAAAGAGGAAAATAATTGATGAGGCTTCAGAATATGAGAACAAATTCTAGAACAGTATAAGTGGGGTTTGGCAAGGGGAGGGACTCCTTGAATAGAAACACGAAAATCATCTCTTGCTGTATCAGGAAGGAAAGCCAAGGGTTGAGACAGATACAGGGAGTGATAGTTTTCATAGCGGGGTTTCCATGGTTGTGTTCTGATGTTTACTATTTTCTTTGTAATAAAAAAGAAATCAAGGTCATTAGGTGGGATGGAAATAGATGCACAGGAAGGAGAAAGGGAAAGGACTGAGAATTATCTAAGAAAGTGAAAAAATCAAGGGAGAAGGTAAACGTATTAATGGTATTATTAATCGATAATAGCCCACTTGATGTTCTTGGTCACTAATTTATAGTGAAGTCAGGCAAGCATTGTTGTGGTTTTTACCATGTGTACATGACAAGTAGGAAGTAGTCACAAATTAGATTTAATTGGGGAGGGGGCGGGGAGGAAAGGTGGTGATTTTGCCGGAGTTGTATGAAGAAGGGATCAGAATAAGGGAACTGAAGTTAGGAAAAGAGGGTGAGCTTGATGAGGACAAAGACCCTGCTCGTTTACCTCACTGATATTACTCAGGCACCTAGAAGAATGGAAGCTCTTATAAACAGGAAAGAAATATTTGTAGAAAGAAAGCTAATACCTTGAAACATCAGTTGGGCTGGGAGGCGTATGAGAACAGGAGTGGGTGCGAGAGAGAGGGAGAGAGACAGAGAGAATAATGGTAGAACCCATGGTCTGTAAGTATTAGAGAATGTAAGAGATATTGGGTGAGCTACACCATTTTAGAGGCTTTTTTCCCCTTCAAAAGTAAAATTGCAGTATGTAATTAATACAATCACTGCAATAATTTATGAAAACTGCTTAAGAGAGTGCCCAACACATAGCGCACACTCACTATACCTTCTGTCATTGTTCTATAGAGTGGAATATATATTATTTTCACTTTCATTTCTTGGCTTAAAAGAAAACCTGTTGGTATCTTATATGCCTGAATATTTCTATATATTATTACCAACATAGTATTTTTATGACTAATTGCAAAAAAACTTATTGAATTGAAATAAAAAAATTAAGTTAAATGCCCTGGTCAGGAACTTCTGGGGAAATCAGAGATCTTTCATTGTTTATACTCCAAATTTGCATAAAGCCATAGTTGGAGTGTTAACATTCTATTGCATGTAAAGCCTTCCTAGAATTTTTTTTCTAGATTACACATTTTATCAACCTGTGTCTCTAGGCCTAATGAACCAGAGCTAACCATGGCAGTGGACTGCATCAGCTCTGGTAGAATGGATTACATTCTATGTAATTAATACAGATCTCTCTGAGAGATGTGCAGGCTGATTAGCATTGTACAAATACATAAGGAGGCTGTGTTTTTCAGCTTCTGCTCACTTACCATCTCTCTATCACTCACTTTTAATTAAAAGATTAGTGGATAGTTTTGAAACAATTAAAACAAGGGAGGAAGTTCCTGCCCCCTTCCATGGTTTCAGGTCGCAGGGTTATTGAAAGCAAGAACTTCTTGTCCGACGGAGTTTTTGAATAAAATACAGGTCTTATCTTTCATACATGTAGCTTTTTATCTTGACCAGTGCATAGAAGTTATAAATCAGTAAGAAATATGATGTGATTTGTTCTCTGTTTAGTGTTTTAAGGAAGGTAGCATGTTGGTTTTCTTGTGTGTGTTTGGTCTTTTTAAAAAAATTTTTGGTATGTTGATATTTAATGTCATGTATTTGATTGCAACTGAGTTAGATTTACATTTTGAATCTCTGAGTGACAGTGAGTCAGACCCACTCACCATTCATCTGAACCATATCTAATAGTCTTCAATGGTGTCTTCACAGTCTTTGTTTAGGTTAGCTAACCAACAAACTTAGTTGAACAGGCAAGCCAAACATACTTAGGTTCTAAGCCCAGGAATGTATAAAAATTTTAGAGTGACTTGGAAAGAGTACTGAATTATTAAGATATGAGATTTAGGTCTTTATTGTGATTCTGCAGCTGACATGTTAGGGTTTTGTTTCCTTATGCTTTGAGAAGTTAACCTTGTAGTTCTCCCTTCAGTGGTCCTTCTAATGTGGATTGATTACTGGAGTTGATCTAAGAATTTTTGCTGGTGTGTCATAGGTCCCCAAAGGAGCGAGAAGGAAAGACTAAGGCCAGT